>VZTZ01007236.1:484339-572754 GCA_013400955.1 Drymodes brunneopygia | reverse complement strand
ACGGCTCCGCGGGGAGCGGCGGTGCCCGCGCGGGGCCTGGGGACGATCCCGGGGCCCTCCCGGTGCTGCTGCCCCGGCCCCGCTGCCGCCGCCGCCGGCAGTCCCGCCGCCGTGCTGGACAGCTCCCTGGCAACTCCAGCGTCCAGGGTAGCCGGTCTGCTCTCCCTGCCAGCCCTCCCCGACAGCAGCTTTTGACTTGACATTAGGGAAGCTGAAGCTTAGGAAATAAATCGTTTTAAAAACTGGGGAGACAGAGTGCCGGCCATCAGCTTTCAGAAGCAAAAGTTGTTGTCTTTGTGCAAGCACTGCTCCATTAACACTTTAGGTCATGTCCAAAACAGCAAAGAACCTAGATGCATTCCCCTGCTACAGCCCTGGCAAGAGGAGAAAGGAGTGGGCTAGAGGACCCAAAGCAGAGGAGTTTCGATCCCAGATGACACGTAAGGTGTCTCCTTCCCAACTTTTCCTACTCATGCTGTCAGTTTAAAGACACCTTGAGAGATTCATGCCAATAGTGATAATCCCATGTAGTTCTTCTCAGCAAAAATGCTCCAAGGAAATGCGATCTCAGCTGAAGTGGTTCGTCCTACCATCAAGGAAGACAGCTTGTCATTACTTTCCCTTTGTTCAAACAAACTTATTTTAAAAGGCAATGATTTTAAGATCGTTTTTACTCTACCTTTTCCCTGTATTATGACATGTTTTACAACCTTATCCTTTTAAATGTCTGAATGCAGCCTAAACAAGAGCTCACTGAAGAAACTAGGGAGATTTCCACAGGCACAAAGGAGCTTTTGAACACGGCCCCAGGCAGCACAAGCTGGTGTCTGGTCTCCGAGGGGGCACAGGTCTGTGGCTGAGCATGCTGCTTTTAACTGGGGCATGACAACCCTTGCCAGGACATTGCTTTCAGTGTTGTCATCCCTCTTTCCCTTGACTCATGTAGTGTCTTTTTTTTTTTCAAGCAATATATGTGGAGTCTGATGATTGAAACCTGTGGCTTGAAAGGGTGTGTAGTAAAGCCAGAGTGTTACATACTACCTTCTCTTGCCATGTGAAGTATTGCAATTGGGATGCACAGACTTTCTTTTTGCAGTCCTGCAGATTCCCTCGGCAGCCCTAGGACCTGAATGAAACATGATTTCACATGCAAGTAATTCACATATGAACCTTCAGATCTGTTGTCCTCCTCTGTGTTTCCTCCTCAAGTGATTAACAATATTCATCAGTATCTGAGTGTAGGGAGGTGAAACAGCCACTCTGCCCTTTTTCTTCTTCCCTCCAAAAAAATCCTCATTTTCACAGATTCTTTGAGACCTGGTGCACAAGCCCTTGCTGGCCCTCAGGGCAAGCTCCTGCCATTGAGGGGACTCAGGAACTAAGGAGTCTGGAAGGTGCCCTTTGCTGCTAAACATCTTCCCTAGCACAGGGTACTCTGTGCTGAGATGTTAACGTTCTTCACATGCTCCAGTTTCCATTCAATTTACTTCCTTCTCATAGACTATTTCATACAGTCCTCAGTGAAGCAAACCGGTTTCCTGGCTGTTGCAGTGACGGTGACAACTGGGTGAGAGCCACATAGTTTAGCATGGAAAATGCAAATACATATTTATAAGTTCTAAACTGCTAAAATACCAAAGTGTCAACTGGTTCCATGTGCACCACTTCAGCTGTAGGGTAAGCAACTTGCTTGGAGGCAATTTGCATTTTATTCAGCACTAAGGAAAAGGGTTTCAACATGACAAAAATGACACCTTTAGGTCTTCAGTTTCCTCTTTTTCTCAAAATTTTAAAGTAGCACTTCCCTGTGCAACTTACTGGTAGCATTTGACAGTGCTTCTGAGTTACCCTTGCAGCTTTAAAAATTATTTTTCTCATGCTCCTCATGGCCATATTCATTTTATGTCTATAATACAGTAATCCTGAAGTGGAAAGGAAAACTCTCTGCCTCAGTGACTATTCCTGAGGTCAGGACATCATAATCAAATGTACTTGTATACCAAACCAACTCTTTTCAAGAATGTGAAAGACATTTTCCTTCAACATCTAGATAGTGAAGTTCACAACTCAGCAAAAAATGCCATTATGTTCTTCAAGTGTTCTTTTCTTCAGCTGAAGCAGAGCTTTAAGTAAACCCAGACACAGTATTGCTATTCATTGGCTAGTCTGATTAGATACAACCTTTAAAGCTTGTGAAAGTAAGCCTCATACCTGCCCAATCCAGTCACTAAAGATATCAGTAGTCTGCATACTGCAACTCTGTTTGGGATTCATGATGTGCAGTGCACAGAACTGGATAGAGGAACCAGCTGGAATACTACCAAACACCATCATAAGCTGTCTCAAGTTAAATAGAAATGGACAGCAGAAGATCCAAGATGATACAGATCCTAGAGGTGAGTCTGGTGGGCAAACAAGTCATTCAGTCCCTAGTTAATTATCCTCATTTTATTTCTCCTAATCCAGACACAACCTTGGCAAAAGCTAAATACCACAGGGGTTGCTTCATCTGACAGTCAAAAACCTTTGAGAGCCCATGGGCATAGACATTTACAGCATATAAGAAAACACATATTCTTCTTTTATACGTGTCTCGTCAGCCCGAACTTGTAGTTGGCACATTATTGGATGAATAGCAGAATGTTTATAAAATGGATAAGGTTCACTAAAACAGTGCCAATGCAACTTTTCTCTCATACTAAAAGAGAATGCAGTGTAGGTGTCCCACGTATATTGAAGGCACTTCAGAAAAAGAATTGAGTACTTTTAATTCTTTTACAATTTTTAATGCATAATTACTCTTCTCATTAGACAGCTGGCTGAACATGACCCAGAGTGTGCCCAGGTGGCCAAGAAGGCCAGTGGCATCCTGGCCTGGATCAGCAGTGGTGTGGCCAGCAGGAGCAGGGCAGTGACCGTCCCCCTGTACTCGGCACTGCTGAGGCCACACCTCCAATCCTGTGCTCAGTTCTGGCCCCTCACTGCAAGAAAGACATTGAGGGGCTGGAGCGTGTCCAGAGAAGGGACACGGAGCTGGGGAAGGGTCTGGAGCACAAGTGCTGTGAGGAGCAGCTGAGGGAGCTGGGGGTGTTTAGCCTGGAGAAAAGGAGGCTCAGGGGACACCTCATCATTCTTTACAATTGCCTGAAAGGAGGGTATAGCCAGGTGAAAGTCGGCCTCTTCTCCCAGGTAGCAGGTGACAGGACAAGAGGACATAGCTTAAAGTTGTGCCAGGGGAGATCCTGGAAGGACATCAAGAAAAATTTCTTTTTCACAGGAAGGGTGGTAAAGCATTGGATTGGGCTGCCCAGGGAGGTGATGGATTAGCGCTGTGGTTTAGTTGACAAGATTATGATCAGTCAAAAGTTGGACTTGATGATCTTAGGGGTCTTTCCAACTTAAATGATTCTGTGTCTCTGTGATTCTAAGAAAAATATTTTGAAAATTGCAAATGTTTTCTCATTTTTTATCTATTTTCATATTTTTGTCTTAGTGCTAATGAGCAAAATTCACAAAACTGAGTTCAGTCCTGACAGAAAATGCATAGTTTTTAATTCCTATTATTTACAAATGCTAGTTTATTGGTAATTATTCATGATTTTTATTTATTCACTATTAACTATGCATTTCTCATCAGACAGTATATGCCGGAGTTTTGATATTATTTTTATTCACAAATGCTGTTTTTCTGCAGCTCACACAGCCTTGGAAGATTAAAATAACAAAAACAACTTCATCACAGTGCATTCCATTGTCCTATCTGCCTTTGTTGAGAAAATGTTGGTTGCAAAGCTGCTAAAAGAAAGTATTTGAACTAATCTCACTTAGGCGTTAGTTGCACATATCACATATATCACGTATATAGTTAATATCATTTTACCTATTCCATTATATGGCTTTTTATAATAATCTTTTTATAGTACTGCTGAACCTATAAGTAGTTAATTTTCCTTTAATAGAAAAGACTGTTGTCACAGGATCGATGTCTCCCCACAGAGAAAGTAAACATCTGTTTTGCAAAGCATTTCTAAAGCAGCAGGAGACCGTTATCCTGTGACAACATTGTGTTACAATTACTTTATTGCAGTCAGGCAAAATGAATGATGTGTAGCGAATTTATTCTTTTTCCACATTCTGCCAAACCTTCCTGTTCTTTATCCAATGACTTCCATCTGGAGTAGTGCCTGGAAGGATGGCTGGGGCGTTCTGCCATTCGTCATTAATGATCTCTTGAATTACAGCTGGCTCAAAGAACAAATCAATTCTATATTTCAACTACTCAGAAATATAGTTTATGTGCAAGGTGCAGCAAATTCACATTTGTCTAAATTGTTGTTCTAGTCATCAGGTTATGTTTGAGTCCAGCGTATTACTGAAGCAGTAATGAATCTATTTTACATTGCGAGATGAGATATTGTGTAATGAAAGCAGAAGAATCTGTGTCTTAATGGTCATAAAATGTCTTTAATCTGTGGCCTTCAGCACAATTTTGGGACTTTTGTTCTCGGGGATGACAAAAGCAAACAAAGCACTGGTGACACACCACAAGACTCACACTACTGAGCAGATCAATAACAGAATCAGGAATTCCTTGTTGCCTACTCTGACTTCAAGGCAACTTTATTGAGGATCAGTTGGCTTGAAACATGAATGGACAGCATCAGATCCATTTGTAAATTCAAGGATTTCACTATACTGACTTGCCAAAATAGGAACAAAACTAGATGTCAGGGCTGTGGAAAGAGCTATGGTATATTGACATTGTCAATATTTCACACACACAAAAAAAAACAGGTGAAGGAAACAGCTGATGGAGTGAGAAAAATAAGAATGCCCAAATAACAGTGCTTTGACTCAGATGAGTAGGTCAAACTGAGACTGCAAATCTCAGGGAGAAATGATGGCATACAGTTTTAACTAATTTTCTAGAAAGAACACTCCGCTGGCTAAACATTCAGACCTAAAAATTTATAAGTTGCAAAAGAAAAACTGTAGCACTGGATTCAAAATCTCTTATTTCCATTCCACTTGCACAGAGAGGCAGATTTACTGAATTCAGCACTGGGTGAAGTAAACTGAACCTTTGCTTGATCAGCATTTCTTCTGTGTCCTGAGTTTTTTACCCTGAGGACAGCAGGTAGTAGAGGTGGCATAAGTTCTGCCTCAGAGTTACCTATAAATCCCATCCAAAATTATTTAAAACACTGAAACAGGAAGATGCTGATGAGTGTCTTATATGGTCTAGAGCTAACTCACCCCAGCAGTCCTTGCAGCTTTGACAAGTCACTGCTAATAGAACAGCTCCCTGCAGAAAGCTGGTTTGTTTCCACTCTTGCAAACATATTTATCCCAGAGATACTTCCTGCTATAAGCAGTTTTTTTGTAAGGATATCAATGTCACTGGCAAGTCTAATCCAAAGAAAATACAATGGTACATACGTACATACAAAATTAAATCCAATTTGCTTTCAAGCACCCTCTGTATCATAGCAGGAGTTCAAATAGATATGTTTCTCAGACTTCTGAAGTCTGTGTAGCTGCTCTGGAAGCAAAAGCAATGAGTTACCAGGCAAGTCATGGAAAATCAGAGTAATCACAAAGTACTGACCAGGTCTGGCTAGGTTTGAACCTGATCTGTTGGAGCAGTTTTCTAGGCAAGGAGTGCTGCAGAGCATCTGGGAGGTGACCAGCCTGCAGCAGAGCTTGTGTAAGAAGGACTTTCTCAAGTGGCTCACCTGGCCCTGTCTGGGAGCAGGACAGAGGGTGCTACCAAAGGAGGCCAAGTCAGTGTACGGGGCACAGAGTGTTGTACTGCAGCTCCTTTTGTCTGCTCTGAGCAAGCTGGTCCTTTCCACAAACACTGCACACTTTTGTTACAATTCCTCACTTCACAAGCTGACTCTTTCCACCAGATGTTTTCCAATTTAAAAGTCCCAAAATGTAAAGCATTGCCACCAATGTACCTTACCAACTGGTCTAAGATTAATTCACACTGACAGCTTGCCTGATTAGATTACCTTTTCCATTTTGTCCTAATGACAGGAAATCCCACAATATTTTTCTCAGACTTGTTGAAAAGTTAAACTGTGTATCATGTAAGGAGTGGGAAGAGTTTTTCTTAGGAGCTTCTTTGAATTCTTTGATTGTCATAAAGACTTGCTCCCATGAAGCCCAAAAAGGAGTAAAGAGGTTTTACTTTTATATCATTTCAGCAACAGGGGAGGGAGAGAAACAACATGCTTATACCTATGGATGTAGATTATAAGAAACCATTAAGACAGTACCAGAGCAAATAAAAGTTATCTACCATATCTCCCTACAGGATATTATTCAAGGACACTGAGTCAGCCAAAATGCTGTCCAAATGAAAGATCCTATTGAGCATCCAGATAAAATCTACTGTAATAAAATCTACTCTATTTCTCCAAGAGGTGGCAAATGATCTTGTTGTGAAAGCACCTTCTTCAAGCAGTAAAATGAAATGTACATGGCTCCTAACAATGACTGTCCCAGCCTCTTTCATCACATGTATCTTCAACATGAACTTCAGTCTGTCTCTGCCTAGTAGTGCATAGCAGTTTAATGTACTTAATAGTGTTCAGAACCCTTTCCAGATGTTCAGCTATCTAACCTGCTGATGTTTGTGGATACCTGTGTAAAAACATTCCTAATATTCTAGAGAAACATTTGAAAGCATTGCAAAATATGGTGACCTAAGTTTTAGCACCAAATCAGAATCCAATTTTCTGTTCCTTCCATTCTTCTCTTTTATCTTTAGTCCTTGAGAACTTAACTGATCTTTTAACCTCATACTTCACTTTCACTTGGCTCCTTAGAAGAAGGCTACAGGCAAATATAAAGGTAAATTATTTTCCTGTCAAATTAGTTCCTGTCACTTTTTTTGGTGAAGGAACACAACTTTCAAATATGAATGCCTCTGCTATTCAGCACTGTCACTCTTGCTGATGTTACAGAACATCAGGATGCCACAATTTCCTATTCCACAGTTTCTTGTGCTCTTTGCAAAACAGACAGTCAGTTCCCAGAGGAATGTTTCTATGCAGAGGTTAGCATGAATACTAATAGGGAAGCTCTGCACTAAGAGTTATTAAATAAATGTATTTTGTAATGGTGACATAACTAGAAACAAATATATATTTATATGTGTAATTTCAGCTTCAGAATATGAGCTGGAACCTTTCTAAAATGTTCTGTTGAAGGGGAGTGGGAGGAGATGAACAAACAAAAGATGGGAAACACAGGAAAGGAAGACAAATCCTTTTCTCTATGGAAGACTCTTAATAGATCTCAAGTTCTCTTTCATATCAACATATTTTATGCAAAAAAAATGATCCAAAAAAGTAGGCTACTGTGAGGGAATCATACACCTTGGGGAAGGGGGGGACGGGGGAGATGGGGATTGTAATGTGCTTGCCAAAACATGAATATTTCACTTTTGCAGCATGTTTCATTCCAAGCTTCTCCAGGTGATTTCCAAGCAATTACAAAGCAAATACATGTAATGTGAATAAGCTTGAACAAAGAATGGTTTCAGTAGGGAGTTGAGAGCAGTGTGGGCCAAATCCTATAGTTTTCATCCCTGCTGATATAGGCTGAGGTGCTCAGCACCTTGCAGAAATCCTCAGGACTTGTTTGAATCCAGCTCTGGGTGAATCAATCTCAAAATCTTTTATAAGAAAAAAATCCACGAGCAACATACATACTAGCATAATGGGGTTTTGACTGCTTGTAGCAATGCAAAAATAAATTATATCTACCAACATTTGCTGCTAGGGGAATCATGTTAAAAAAAACTTGTCTCTTTAGATAGATAAACAAAGATGCAAAGTATTTTTGCAGAAAAGTGCCACTAAAATCCTGAAAGAATTGGACATTTTGCTATTAAGACCAATAAGTAAACCATATTTTTGGAATATTTCTTTTAAAAAGACAAAGTAAATCTTAGCTCTCACTGCAGTGATGCAGCCAAGTGTCTGGTTTGTAGAGAGTGAGTGCTGTAGTTCAGGTCACTGGTACAGTTTTCTATACAATCAGTTTTTCACTTCATTCTCCAGTAATAAGATTCAGCTAAAGCTAAACCACAGATGCTTCTTCAAAGCAATGAGAATTTGATTCCAGAGAGGTGAACGTGCTAATATAGTTGGTTAAAATTATTTTTAGTACTAATCTGTGCACAATGCAAAGTTTCTGCGAAATATCTTGTCCTGTTTTACCATGAAGTAAAATGCATGCCTGCTGTACAATCTCAAATTGATGGCATGGTTTTCCCCTCATGCACATGGTTTGTCTTCAAGTGTGATTTTTTCCATCCCCTGACAACAGTTTAATGCTTTACATGACTCAACATGAACAAGGTGTCAAAAATGTTAAAGAGCAATTGCTTTGTTGGTTGGACACAAATGCAACACAAAGCAAATGCATTGCAGCAGAAAGAAGTAGGTTAACATTGGAAAGATCCATACTACCTCAAATGCCAAACACTTCCCTGGATTTTAAGAAGCATCTCAAACTCTTTGCAGGTGAAAACTAAGAAGTGCTTGGCATTAGAGTGTTACCCCACTCAGTTCAATATATAGCAGAAATTAATTTTTGCTTACCACAAAAGCATTAGAATTTCTTAATGCAGATGAGATTTGAAAATGAAAGAGAAAAATGTAAAATCATATTAAAAAATTATACAGACATGAAAAAGAAACACGGAATTTATTGCCACTGGTATTAAAATCAAGAATCTGAGTTGTTCTAAAATTAGTACAGTCAACATGTTCCTAAATAAACAACTTCTTAGAGGAAGTCCAAGAATAAGTAACAGAAGCACTGTGCTTCTGTCTATTGTAGCTTCCTCCTTGTCCACAGCTGCCAGTAATTTTTAAATATTTTATGTTTCAAAATAATTTGTTCTCTTCTTCCTTCCCACCTTCTGTCCTCTTCTGCTCACTGTTATTTATATTAAAAAATACATCTCATTAAATATTAAAAACAGCAACATTTTGGTTCAAGCAGACTTGTATTAAGTGTACCGATATATAAAACAGAAACAAAAAGCTCTTCTATTAGCAAGTTAAGTGTACCTGTTACAATCAAGCAGAGCAATTTCATCATAACCTGAACACTTGAGACATAGCTGGGAAGAGAAGGATTTTCAGGGTAATTGGATTTTAAATAGTGTGAAAGGCCTTCTGAGGAGTCTCTGTACTGAAGTCTCATCTCTGATAGAACAGAAATATAAGTGTGAGAGACAGACACAGAGGCAGATTTGATGTTACAAGGGACAAACTAGAAACAGATAGGTAAAGTACTCATATATTTTATCAAAGGGAAAGTTCTGCCAATTTAAACTTATCAATCTTGAGTCAACTTCTCTTTCCCTCTTTGGATTTTATTCAAAGATAGCAGTTCTGGCTTTCTGTGGAACACAAAGCCACTCCAAGGAAATATCTATTTCCTGTAGACAATCCATTATCTTCTATGAGCCTAACCAGAAGCTGAGTATCTGTCTATAACTCCACATTAAGAAATTTAGCAGAGTAAAATTAACTTTGCTAGCAAATTCTGGAACAGAAAGGGTAAACTTCAGCCAACTTTGCAACTGTTCCCTAATTTTCTTTGAATTAAAAGAGAAGTTATAAAGGTCTGCAACATTTGTATTCTTAGTTTCTTCTTCTGAAATACTTTGGGTTCTTTTACTGCTGATGAGATAGCAAAGTGCATAATGTGTGCGTACAACTCTGCATTGAAGACAACACAAATAATATAATTTTGTTATTTTAGAGGACCGGAATTTATGAAGCTTGAGTGCTTTTTTTCCAGTTAAGAAAACAAAGATGACTAACAGGAAGAAAATCAGGCACTACTGGGAACAACTGAACCATAGGCATGAAAGAAACAGAATTTTGTAAAGATGAGGTGATAAATCTCTTTATGCTAGGTTTTGCATAATTTTGTCGGAAATGAGAAAAGCAACAAACCACTGTGCTTGCAGGAAAAAAATCAGAGGCAGAAATAGTCATCTTCCATCCTAGAGAACTGAGTAGAGTTAGTGGAGAGAGGAGATCCCACTCCAAAAACATCAGGGAGCACCACTGCTCACCTCAGCATCACATCCCAGGGCTGGGAATGCAGCTTGGAGCCAGGACTCAGTGGGACAGGTAGAGCTGTCCCTGCTTTCATCGGGTTCCTGGGATGCAAGCCTGCCAATGCCAGCCCCAGCACCCACCACCTTCCAGCCACCACTCCCACCCCTGCAGGTGCTGCAAACCCCAGGTGTGCTGCTGGAAGGTTCACACTGCCAGGCTCACTGCAGTCAGCTCAGCAAAGGGGAAAGGAAGAAATGTACCCAAACTACAGCAGCTGTATAAACACGAGTGAAATATGGTCTTCAGGAGCTGATATTGTTGAGCAAACACACAGAACTGATTTTCCCTTGAATAAATTTGTCTGAATGCAGCATATTTGGTGTAACTTTCTGGTTCTGTAATGTCCAGGTTCTGAACAGCTTAAGCTTTTATTTTACGATGCATATTTCCATCCCTCTGACTGGGAAGATAATCAGACAACCTTGAAACCTGACCAGCACAGGACCTCTGAGAGTTATGAACTCTCTTGCTTCCCATTACTCCTACTGGCATACTACCTTAAAAGTCTTAATAATATCTTAAGGAATCGTAGTAATTATTTCATTGAACACAATTTCAAGAAACTAGAAAGGACTGGAAACTGCTTCAGGGAAAAGGAAGAGACATAGAAAGACAACAGAGAGAAAAGAGAAATGGGAAATGAAGATATGAAAGGCAGAGACAAAAGGAGCAGAAAAAGAGCAGTCCTTGGTGTGATTATAATGCCCCAAAACTACCCATTACTATAACATTAAGGACTGAGCCAGGAATAAGTAAGATAAAATCTAAAGATCCACTGATTCATTTGGCCAAAAGCAAAAACATGCAATGTTTTACCCTTCAGCTAGTACCTTCACTGCTCTTTACAGTCAATGCACAGAAATAGGCATTTGGGGGGTGGGGGGATGATCATTTCATCCTAAAATAGATGGCTACAAATAGGTCAAGTGAATCACTTCTTGAAAATACCTACTTCTCTCAATTGACTCTGAAAGGAACCTAGGGTGACACGCTCATACCAGAGATGGCTGTAATTGTATGAGATGATCCTACTCCCCAGCCACAATGCAGAGACAAGATGCTTCACTTCATCTTTACATGCATCTTTCATAAAGACAGTTGAAGATTCTCTGTAAACTTTTATTGCAGCTCACAGGCTGGATTTTGGTCTGCTCCACCGAATAGATTGTAAGTATATTTGTTAGGTAATAAAAAATTATATTTTCTGCAATAACATACTGAATTAGAACCTGAAAAAGTTAACATAATGCCTCCAAAAATGTTAAATAAGATTACAAATATAACCACCAAATTCTCCACACATAATGAGTTTAACACAAGTGCTAAAAACACACAGGGAATTCTTGTAATTGATATTGAGAGAGGATAAGATCTGGGATCTTAACAGGTCTGGATGTATTTCCTACTTGACATAAATGCTACCTACAACTCACATATATTTTAGAGCCAGATGTGCTGCCTGGTTGTGTCATACCCACTGTCATCTTCCTGTGCTGCAGAGCTGCTGGAGTAAGACTCAGGCACAGAGAGTCTTGGGAAAGTCATAATGGTGGGTGAGCTTGACAGCTGGTCCCTACCAGGGATGTCATATCTTTAGTGCTGGGCCATACCAAAGGGATCTGTCTTTTACAGGGTTCAGATGATGGCAGCCCATTGACTCCAACCCCCAGGGTGCAGATATCTCACCTTTCCTCAAGTGTCAGCTGGGGGCAAACTCTCTGTAAGAGCGAGATTGTTCATGTACAATGACAGCATGAAGAACAAATCAAGCCCATTATATCTGTGTCAAAAGGAAGTCAGATTGACTTTTGCACTGTAGGATTATGGTGTAAAATCATGGTGTAAAATATTCTGCCAATGTTTGTCAGTATTTTAAAGACATAAGGTTAATTTTTTACTTCACAAATTCCAGCAACAATGGCAGAATTTTAATTTGTCCTAGTCAGCTGATATTTCCTGGAAGAATGGAAGGTGCGGTTCACATGTGCCAAAATCCTGTGGGGTTTTCCTCCATGCCTCAGTCAGGCAGATAACATGTTTTAGTCTCCAAGGAGTACTCAGGTGTAAAATGGTAACTCCTTGGGCAGAAAAGCACTCCAAAATTCAAATGATATCATGCTTGTGGATATTTGTGCCTGGCAGAGATCTGACAGACCTTAATCATATGGAAAATGTGGATACTTTGATGTATGACGGCCTTTCTGGTTGGCAATTCCTCTCAGTGTTGAATTGCACACCCCCATCTGGCACAACATAAATTTCTGTCATCTGTTTGTCTCTGGGTGAGTGTCCCTTGCCTTTGTGACTGACGGCGCAGAATAACAACAATGAAACAAACACCTAAAACAGATTGATCTGGCTTTTGCCTGCAGCAGTTAAAAAAGCCAGCAGAGAGCTGTGAGCTCAGCAGCAGCACAGTGAATCACAGTGAAGCTCCCTGCCACCGAGGACAGATGCAGATTTTTCCCCTTTGTGCTTGGCTGATTTTTGCACAGCAGCTTTCACCTGTATCTGGGTTTTGTCACAAAACTACTGAAATAAAATCCAAACAGTGACCAACAGAAATCAGCAAACAATACTGGCAATGAGCTAGGAAGGGTGAATGTACAAATACTGAGGGAAACATTAATAGTGAGGGAGACACCATGCAGCTCACAACCATGCATTAGGCTGATGTCATGCTTTTTTGAGAAAGAGGATGCCAGGTGAAAGCAGATGTCCTCTCCATGCACTCCATACAACTGAGTGTGAAGTGTCCCCAGGTAACCTATAACAATTCTCTGCCTTGCTGTAAATATCTGAAACACCCTTTGACAGAGTAAGAGACCAGTGGGAAGTGGTCACAGCCCCACCACAGTCTGGGTGAGCCCTGCTGGCCAATGCACATGAGCTGCCATTCAAAGGGGATGAGCACTGGAAGAGGCTCCCCAGGGAAGTGGTCACAGCACCAGCCTGACAGAGTTCAAGAAGCAATTGGAAAATACTCTCAGGCACATGGTGTGACTCTTGGGGTGTCCTGTTCAGGGCCAGGAGCTGGACTCGATGATCCTGATGGATCCCTTCCAACTCACTGCATTCTATGATTCTATGATTCTATGATTCTGTCCCCTCTTCCCACCTCAATTTGCCTTGCATTGAGATGCTGCTGCTGCCTGCCCAAAATCCTGCTGTTGCTCCCTTACCTCCTGCCATCACCCCAGGCTCTTTCTCTCTGCTTGCAGGGAAGAGGGGCTGGTGAGAGGAACAAAGGAGGACTCTGCCTGCCAAGAGCTGCAGGGAGGGTGGAAAGGCTGTTACCATCAAAACTACTGACAATCTCAGTGAAACAAAGCACTGCCAGTGCCATTCTGCTACTAATAGCTTCAGCAAAGGAAGCCTTCATGCATTTTGTGAGTGCATGGCAGCAGGCGGTCAAAACCCAGCATTCACCCCTCACTCTCATTTTCCTTTTATGGACTTCACAGCCATGGACTAGTCTCCAGAATAACACTTTTCTCTGTTTCTTGAGTGTTTTAATGCCCCAAAATACACTGTTACCTGTCTTTTTTGCTGACACATTAACAAAACATGGATGACATCAAGGGGAACATCCTTTCTCTGCTGTAGGAGAAGCCCCAAATGGTGCACAGGGCTGTGCCTGGCATGCACTCTGGTACCAGTGAGGAATCTGCTCTGCAGCTAATCCACCCAGCAGTAGCATTTTATAAAGCAAATGTTGGGTCAGGAGGTGGCTGGAGAGAGGAAAAAAGAAAGCACAGACCACAGTGGCTGTGTGACAAAGGATCACACAGACAGGCTGGCTCTGGCTCTTCAAGCTAATTAATGAGAACAGATTAGAAGGCAAATACTACGGATTTCAAAGTGGAGATATCTACCATCTTCCAGCCACATATTACCAAAGTATTGTAAATTTGAGTGCTAAGGTAGAAAAACTCCTAAACTGGAATCTTCCATCTGGAAACCTGCCTGAGACCTTTGCTTGATATAGCAATAGCATTTTTTATCCTGATTTTCAAGGAAAATGACAGAGAAGCTGTTGTCCAGAGAAGCTGTGGATACCCTATCCGTGGAAGTGTCCAAGGGCCTTTGAGAAACTGGCTCTAGTGAAAGGTGCCCCACCCATGGCAGGAGTTCTGGAACCGAATGATCTTTTAGGTTCCTTCCAATCCAAACAATTCCATGGTTCTCTGATGCTAGGATATGCTATTGCAGTGTCTGTGTTGGGGTGTGAACCTCCCTAGATCTCCCCATGACACCTGAATCCCATGGCCAATATTAGACAATCCCTCAGTAACTCTGATCCCCTCCTCACTACAGGCCTTCCCTGCTCTCCTGGTGTGCAGAATGATCAGCAGAGCTTGACTGACTTCTTTATCAGACATAGACAGAGTGGGTTTGAAAAGGGGGAGTCCCTCCTGCAACTTCAATAGAGGAAGCCTGCTACTGTGGAGAATCTTCTGTAAATGAGATCCGGTTTGGCCTAAATGCACAAACTCTCCAAATAAAGCTGAAGAGATTTGCATGCACCCATATTCTGAAAAAATAATGCTAATATAATAAAGAGTTGCCTTCCTGAGCTGCTGTTTTTCCTCTTGATTAGCCTTTGTTCACACTTCGAATGCATAAAGGTACCTGAAAATAGAACACATACACCATTTTCAAATTAATCTCCAAATTCCAGTTAGCTTTAACTTCCATTCAAATAATTGATCAATCCTATTCAACCGTCCAGTTTAAAAAACTCCTCATCCCTAATTCATGGCATTGCAACTTTTAAAAACATGATTATGTTCTCCATAAGAAATTTAATATATCTAAATGAGAATAGAAAAATGGCCTTTCCAGAAAAATCCAAGTGTATTTGTTAAGAATCAGTCCATTCTTAAAAACAGTTACATGCCTCACCTGAAAATCATTTCTATCCTCTTCAGTAAACTGAACATTTCTGCACTAATAAAAATAAACATAACAAGAATCATGGAGACTGTTGAGGAGGAACACATAAGATAGACTCTGTTCCATCATAAGATGGACTCTGTTCTTACCTCAGCTGAAGCAAAGTAGCCTTGGAACATCCCTGTTGAAACCAGTGGGGTTATGACTGGGCTGCTTCTACAGTGCACAAGCCTCACCTGTCTGTGGCTGCACACATTTTGCAAGCAGGGGACAGTGAGCAGTACCAGACTTTGCTCTGCCAGCCTCACGCTCTGTTGTTCATTTCCTGCAGCTAAGAGCAATGCTGAAGAAATTCTCAGGAGACACATTGCTCACAGTCAGTGGGTGAAGGGCAGCGAGCCAAGCCAGCATCCTTAAAGAACTGCAGGAGTCGATATCTAGATCAGGCTTTGGGTTTGCAGCCAGTAACCCACCTGCCTGCTCTTGACACATGGCTTAGCAGAGTTCCTGCAAACTCAGGGGCAGGTAGCCATGCATGACTTGAGCAAGGCTCTTCTCAAGTCAATCTGTGTTGGATTTCTCACAGACACAAGGTGAAATTCATGCTGCAGTAGCTGCAGTTAAGTGGTTGCATAAATTTGGACTATTTTCAGAACCTCATTCAATATTTTTACAACTCTTCACATTTTTACACATATACAGACATACATATGCAGCTACTATCAGCTTCAGAGGATTTAATAGTGGCTTTTTGTCTTGGGTACTGGCAAGATAATAACTATAATAATATAGAAATACCAATATAATTATAGCACGAAAACTACAGATCTCTGTAGGCTTTTTTTTTTGTCAAACTTTCTTACAAACCTGCATGTTTTATTTGTGTTAAATGTGAACTTAATGAGTAATCAGAATGCTAGGTCTCTCTTTTCAGTTCTAAACCTCTGATACAAAATATTTTAATATTCTTCTTTTCCTTCTTTGCAGCCTGCTAAATGAGGCATTGAAAATTCAACTTTATACTTGATAACTCTTTCTTTAAAATATCCTGAGAAGGCTATAATTATTTAAATTTTAATTTATAAGTATTTAAACTATTCAGAAATAAAAGAACTCAACCATAATTAATCATATTTTGACTAATAGAATGCTTTAAAAGGTGATTTTTGTTGTCTGGGTTTAAACAGATTTAGTGGTAATTTGGGATGAGGGAATGGTTTGCTGTAAGGATCAAGTTTAAGGAGAACAAGCAGCTGAGAAAAGGAAAAAGGTAATTTCTTGCAGTTGCCAATAAGCCTTGTGTTAGTCAGATCCAAGGTGGGCTAAGCCCAGGAGAGAGGCAGGGCATCTGTCACAAAACCTGCAGGTCATTCCCATGCAAACCCAGAAATGAAGGACCACCATTAATAATAGTGCCAGTGTGCCTTGACCCAATGTGAGCAGGTGCTCACGGGCTGGAAATCACAGTGTGCTCATGCCTAAATTAGGGTACAAATATATTCTAATATTTTAAACTTTTGCCATACTCCTTCCTTAGTCATCCATGCTGGAATGAGGTGACAGAGTTCACAGCAGCTAAGCAACTCACTTGGACTACTCATTTGTTCAGAGAGGAAGATTAAGATTCTTTTAGGTGTAATTTTAAACACCGTACTCTCCTACATGACCACAGCTGGTCAGGGAGCTGTGACTGGAGACCAAGGGCTGGGTGCCATGACCATGTGCTGGCTATTCCACCATACCTGTGTGGAGAGTGGGCACACCCCATGGTTGCAGCAAGGCAAGAAATGTCCAGCTCCAGTTAAGCACTGGAATAGGCTGTCTAGGGAGGCACCAGGGTCTCCATCAAGGAAGATTTTTAAGAGTAGGCTGAAAGTCCAGAAGCCAGGCAAGGTTTTAGGCACAGCATGACACACACACTGGGGCAGGAGGCTGGAGAAGATGATCACTTAGCTTTCCTTAGAGCAGTATTTTTTTCTGAATCTATCACAGTGGTGCTGCTGCTGCTCAGAAAACATGAGTGGTATTGCAATGGGTCCTACACTTTGGCCACAAGTACCCCCTGCAGTGCTACAGGCTGGGGACAGAGTGGCTGGACAAAGACCAGGCAGAAAGGGACCTGGGGGTGCTTGTCAACAGTGGCTGAACATGATCCAGTGTGTGCCTACGTGGCCAAGAAGGCCAATGGCATCCTGGCCTGTATCAGGAATAGTGTGGCCAGCAGGAGCAGGGAAGGGGTTTTTCCTGTCAACTCAGCACTGGTAAGGCCACACCTCAGTACTGTGTCCATTTCTGGGTCCCCCAGTTTAGGAAGGACGTTGAGATGCTTGAATGCATCCAGAGGAGGGCAACAAGACTGGTGAAGGGTCAGAACATAAGTCCTGTGAGGAGCAGCTGAGGGAGCTGGGGGTGTTCAGCCTGGAGAAAAGGAGGCTCAGGGAGGAGTTATCACTCTCTACAACTGCCTGAAAGGAGGGTGTAGCCAGGTGGGGGTTGGTGTCTTCTCCCAGACAACCAGCAACAAGATGATAGGACACAGTCTTAAGCTGCACCAAGGGAAGTTTAGGCTGGACTCTAGGAGAAAAAATTTCACAGAAAGAGTGATTGGGCTTTGGAATGGGCTGCCCAGAGAGGTGGTGGAGTCACCATCCCTGGAGGTGTTTAAAGAAAGACTGGATATGGCACTCTGTGCCATGGTCTGGTTGCTAAGGTGGTATTAGGTTGTAGGTCAGACTTGATGTTCTCAAAGGTCTTTTCCAGCCCAGTTAATTCTGTGATTCTGTGATTCTGCATCCCACTGAGAAATATCCCATGAAATTGCTTAGAGCTCTGCAGGCCCTCAAGGGAACATGAACAGAGGACCATCCCTGTGAAATAATAGTAAGGGCAGCTACAAAAAAAGAATTGCTACCATGTCTGTATCAAATAATGACTTCAGTACAAAAAGGCCATTTTCAAGAAATGTTTCAGTTTGATGCTCCAAGAGCCCAAAAAACATCTTAGGAAAAGAGTTTGAGCATACTGCCTTCTCTTCAGGAACTCAGTGAGCTACTGCTGCAGAAATCCCTGATCCTACCAATTATGTAGGCTGGATAGAGCCTGTGATTCTCCTCAGTACGCCTCTAACTCAAACTTCACCATGAAGGTTTGATCAAGGCTTGATGAAAATCACAAGAAACTTGTAATTAATGAATAATAATGGTGGCTCCATGGTGAAAAATATCCTGAAAATATCACCAGCTCAGGGGTATTTGCAGGTGTATTGAGTTTGGGTAGACCTTGGTTATTCTCACAAACAAGGAAGAAGACTGTGTGCCGTGGGAGAAAAGATCCAGTCAGGGATGTGGGGGAAGCTGGAGCCATGTCAGCCTTCCAAAGCTCAAGCCATGGAGGTAATTGTTATGGGACACAACTGGTCATTTGTCTCAGATCTTTGCTTCCCACTGGACACCCCCACACCCATCTTTCTCACATTTCCTAAGCTAACACATGCAGATCAGTCTTCTTTACTGGATTCCTCTGATATGCATATTGTCTTGTTTTGTCCTTTTCTTTGAAAGACATTCATTCCTCTCCTTAGGCCAATTGTGTTGAGACAATTCATCCCTATCAACCTCCAGCCATCTAGCTGGTCTCCTCCTGCCTTCTCTTGGAAAGAAGAGGCATTGCCACCGTCCTGCCTGTAAGATTCTCATTTCTCAGGCACTGTCCTCACTCCAGTTTGACACTGCTCCCTGATAACCTTGCACACAGGCACAGCCATCACCAGTGATTCCCCAAGGCAAACTCCCCTCTGTCAGACCAGTGAAAACCCAAGAAAACGTGAGAGATGTGAGAAACCATGTGAAAGACTAAGCAATCTGTCCTGATGAAATTTGTCCTTTGCTGTTGTTCTCCTCATATGGTTAAATGCCTGATAAAAATTAA
Organism: Drymodes brunneopygia; assembly: GCA_013400955.1. Classification (NCBI taxonomy): domain Eukaryota; kingdom Metazoa; phylum Chordata; class Aves; order Passeriformes; family Petroicidae; genus Drymodes; species Drymodes brunneopygia. Next base: position 553,774 of record VZTZ01007236.1, on the reverse strand, counting down.
ATTATATTTAAATTATATATGCTGCTGAAGCTGACAAATGATTAATAGTCATTTCCCCAGTGTTCATCACCATGGTATTTTGAGAGAGATAATGAAAATTTTCCATTAGCTTAAGTGCTGGGGTTTCTCTAAAGGGGATCTGAAGAGCCATTGGTCAACTCATTTTCAGCTAAGAAAAGTCCTTTTTAAAGAAACCCACAAAAGAAAAACTGAAGGCAAATAAAAGGAGTCCATTAATCACTAATTGAAGTCAAGCCAGATCTAGTTTGGCATTCTGATTACAATCTTCTAGCATTATCTGTGAGTTTGTGGAATTCTTTAACTTTGGGAAAAGGGGGGAAAGGAGGAGAGGCTATTAGTAAATGACTTACCAAAGGTAAGTGCTTTTTGGTTTTACCAATATGGATTTTTTTTAAGAAGAAAATCTTTACTATCTTTACACTATTAAGGGTGGCGAGGCACTGGAACAAATTGCCCAGAAAACCTGTGAATGCCCAATCCCTGGGAATGCTCAAGGCCAGGTTGGATGGGGCTCTCATCAATCTGGTCTAATGTCCTTGCCCATGACAGAGGAGCTGGAATTAGATGATCTTTAAGGTTCCTCCCAACCCAACTCATTCTATCATTCCATGAATTATATTCAAACTGATGTGTGGTATGGGTGTAGTGGAATTTCTTCACATTTCCCTCGCTCTCCATGCCCTCTTTTCCTCCAGGAAAAGGAAAATGTTTTGGAAAGATCCATATTTTGTAGATGGCATTTTAAAATGAAACATTTCAGGAGTGTGGAAGTAACTGAGCACTTGAGATTCAATGCTGAGAAAAAAAACAACTAAAACTTTTTATAATCCCTTTTCTTTCCCAAACACCCTCACATTTCAGGGCCTTTGGTATCTAAAATACACAGGAAGTTTGGGATATTATCATCTGAATACCACAGAACTGATATAACTCTTTTTTATTGTCTGAGGTTAGCAGCAGATTTCTTCCTTCATGAACTGTGAGAAACAGCTGCACTGAGAATCAGCTTTCTGAAGACAGACATTATGGAATGTTCAACCGCAGATGTCATGGGATGTTTTGTCTTGTATATAGACATATCTCTAGAAAACAGGGTGAATACAATTTACCATTCCCTTTCCCTCATCTGAGTGCCCCATAATGAATTTTAGTGAGTTGTATATTCTCATTTGTTCTCTGGCCCCAGAGTATTTAAGTTCTGACATAAATTGGAATAGTTTCAACAAGACAGACAATAAAAATCCACCCCCAGTCCTGACATGTCTTAAAGATCTGCTTGACCTTCACTGCAACTGTGTTCTGGCCCAAACAGAAAGGAAACTTGATCCCAGACTTCCTCACTCAAAGCGGTGGCTATGCTTGTCATGTTAGGGCAATCCATTTTTAAACGGAATTTGATTGAATTGGATTTCTAAATTTTATTTCCATTACTCCAAAGCATCATGGGGCTTTACCTAGGACTGGAAGAATGTGAGTCCTGATCTTTGCATCATGGAGCTCTCAGGTTATATTGCATTATCACACATTTACCCAGCTACTGGGTAAAAAAATAAATACCCAATTACTGGATAAATTTTACAAACACAACTTAGTTCAAAAAAAGTATAGTTCATGACTCCTCTCTATGTTAATGATCTGACTATTTAGCAACAAAGCCATCCTCACTTTCATGCTCCAAGGTTTTGTTCCAATTAGGCTGCAGTGCTTCCCTATAGTGGGGCACCCATCTGCAGGGGAGCAATGGAAAATAACTTCCACAACTGAGCTTCTGGTTTGCTAGTTAGAGCACGTATCTCATGGTAAGATAGCATCTCTGAAAGAGGCAGGGAAAAAAAGGTGTAGGGCTAGAAGCAGCATCAGAAAGTACACTGAAACCTGGAATAACTTCCAGTGACAGAATGGCTGCTCATATTATTCAGGCTGGCAAGCAACATTTCCATTTTCCAGTATCTATATCCCATTTATCATTTTCACTCAGCACTTCACCATAAATCCAAAGAGTATCAAAAGCTAAAGGGCAAACATGAGAAAAGATATACAACTTCAGTCTACTTTACAGCAATAAAAGGGTATTTTAAATTCCATTTTTCCTTCTGTAGTTTGATTTTACACCTTGTCATACATTAAGTCAAGTAGTTCAACCACAAGGAACTGATCTTAGCCTTTATTATTACAAAGATCACGCATAAAAGGTGCAAGAATTCATAACCCAGTAGAAATGCAGCTTGTAGTACTCACAGAGGGGCTGAAAAAGTTCTCTCTCAGTTATTTGTTCTTTCTTTCCTATTTCATAAATTTTCAGCCCAGTTTGTACAAATAAGCAGTTCAGAAAGTGGGATGCTAATTGAGGGCGCTCTTCCTTCCCTCTGCTATCTATTGAATACAACACATGTCCCCAGTAATTTGAATATATCATCCCTCACCAGCACAGCATGAGTCAAGGAATGTGACTTCTTTTTCCTTAGGGACCAGTAAGATTCCCCAAACTATACAGAATGACAGTCAGACTGATAACACCTACTCTATTCCACCTGTTTTAAATAATTTCCCACTCAAGTACTACTCTCAATAGGGGAAGAAATCATACACTGATTAATTTACTGCTAGAGCTTCCACAGTCACTTTTAAAATTTCCTCCAACTGTAATGCTTGGTATAACAGAGACACTCAAACTCTTGTATGCTATGACTTCACATACTGTTGTTTTCAATTAATCCTCTTTAGCAGCAGTCAATTGGTTTTCCCAGGGCTTTGCCATCAGAGACACCAGAAACAGGCAAATGTCCTTGGGACAGGTACCCAGGACTCCAGCACATGACAGGACTAACTCCAGGATGTGGCATGCACAGGGGGAGAGCAAATAAAGATAAATCAGAGCTTTCCTCTTTTCCAGCACCTGGCCCTGACCTGGAACAAGAAGCAATTAGTGTTGCCTCACTGTACATACAGTGTGTTTGATGCTGTGCAATTACCTGTGTGTCAGTTTTCACTGAAAACAGTCATTGTGAGAACAGGATTGAAACTGAAATCATTCTCTAACATGCATCACCATATCCTGGTAAAAAGGCACATCTCTTTTCCTCTTGATACAAAAATAACTGGTCACTTAAGGGATAAATATGAATGTCCTTTTGGTGATGTCAGTGGGTTTCTCAAACTCAGTCAATGAATCTTTATATTTTGAGCAGTGACCTGTGGAGTCTTCAATTTTGCAAGCATAAATTAACACAAGAGGAATCCAGAGACATCTGGAGTCCAAATTTCCCTGTATTGTCCAGTTTACTTGTCTTAATTTATTTCTATACATATATATTAGCCTTAAAGAAAGGAAGCCATTCCAGAGGGTATCTTCATGCCAATTTATTATTTGGATAGCTCTCTTTACAACAGCTTTCATTGTCTTATGTGCTGATGACAGGTCGCACTCCTTCAAGGTCTAGCCTGATGTCTGATGCTTTTGTCATGAGTATCCTTCAGACTGCAGCTCTAGAATCCAGCTCTCAAGTGCACATATCATCTGTTTACACATAGTGCTATAGCAACTGGTACACCTAGGATTCCATTCATGTACGGTGCATTTTCATTTTCGGAAACAGGTATATTAATCAAATTTCTGTTTTTAAAAATTGAAAATATCCTTCAATATGAAAACCAGATTTCACATTTTTAGGCATAATAAGTTACATGTTCTCCTATGTCATTCAATGTCCACGCATCTCTTTTAAGTATTATTTTTTTTTTTTAATGTTCAAAATCTTTCTTTCTTCCACTTCAAACTGAGTGCAATTTCATTCTGCTTTCCAGAGTAGGAACAGCCTCATCACAGCCTAGATTAAAGGAAGATGTTAAAAAATACACTGTTGCACTGTATAGTAGCTCACTTGAAAATCTTTGGTAATTTAATACTTAAAGATTGAGGTTTCTGTTTCACAATCTCTTCGTAATGTTAAATGAAGTTGTAAGTTTTAACAGAGAAAGGAGAGAGAGGCAATCCAATTCATCACCAAGTGGAAGTGTTGATTCTGTAGGTGGCACTATGAACCAAAGCTTCCACACAATGTTGGTTACAGTGCCACACAAGGAACCACCCCTCACAAGAGCTGCATAGTTGAGGTCCTGACAACTTCATGGGTATCAGCAGCCTCAAAGCACTTGCTGCAAGGAGAAAGTTGTTTCCACAAGTGAGTTGTCCTAAGAGAATCAGCTGATATCCACTGGCAAACATTCAAGGGAATCCAAGCCTCTTGTTGATGACTGTGACCTCTCCCACGTTTTTCTCAGAGCTACATCTGACAAGAACAGAACATAGCTCATGCCACTTCCGTTCACTCTTGGCTTTGTGCAGATACTAACAAATACTATAAATTTATAAATATACAGATATAGAAATAACATTAAGTAGTACAGAAAATAAATTTGTCTGGCACCTTCTGGTCTTTTGGCTATCTATATCTGTAGAATAGACTTGGAGTATACTCTATTTCCTTGGAGGAGATCAAGAAGTGAGCTTTTGCAGAATACAAGGTTTCAAATTTCTTTGAGAGTACTGCTTTTATAATTTCTGTGTCAAGGAGAGATGTGTAGGGAGCATCAAAGGTTATTGGGGCATCTGTCTGAAATAGTTCTGGTAGCTGACTTGGGTAAAAAAGACAAGAAAGCCTGCGTGGTATGAAAAAGCTGAGATTGCTGGGGAACGTCCCCCATTCTCATGCTGCTTACTTTTCCACATAGTTTTTCAAAATTGATTATTTATTTATTTATTTATTTATTTGTTATTTAGCAGCTTGTTAAAAGATGGGGCTGAAGCATGAGAGAATTATGTCTGTGTAGCTAAAGGAACTTGTATTTTGTTGGGATTTTGAAGCAAAGTCGTGTATGTATAGCAAATTAACCTGGCATATACAAAACAAGCAGGAATTTGGTGACCAAGCTTGCCAAGGGGAAGATACAAGGGTGCCATTTGTCCAGATCTTGCCTTTTGCAGAATGAAAGTTAGCAGTCATGTGCAAATCAAGGATGTTAGAGCAATCAGTCCTATTACACGTACATGAAGAAAAACAAATGTTGTACCAAACACAGCCTCAGCTGCTTTTGACAAATGTTTACTAAAGTAGGAGTGAAGGCAGATTTGAGAAAAGTAAGAAATTTAGTCACAGTTATTTCACTGAAAACTGTCACAAAGATTAAAAATTGAAAACTGCTGTCATTCCTCCTCAGAAAAGCAAAGCTTTAAAGAAAGGGACACTTCAACCAGTCTCAAAGGACTGGTTTGAGCCAGCTGCTTAAAACACACTGGGCTTTGCACACAGAGCACTAAAGTTACCAAAATGGAGGAATTTTCTAAATTCTTGGCATTTTACACAGTACTATTTTCAGAGAATGCTGTGTTCTCAGTGGGGTGCCTCACACAGAGGAAAATCCCCGGAAGGTGGCAGGACTAGTGTTTGCACCTGGCTATGACCAGCAGAGAAAAGAAAGTGAACTTTGGAGACGGACCGTTTAAGAGACCCTACATTATGGGGGAAAAAAAAGGTTTTGGTTCAGCATATAATTTGCTAGGAGTTGGATTTTCACTAAGTAGTCACTAACTGACTGTTCTGGTAGGGAACAAGTCATTTGATGAGGGATGTCCAACAAATGGTAACTGAGCAGGAGAGAAGAGCTGAGGGATCCACTTCTGCAGAAATGAGGTTATTTCCATTGTGGAAGCAGCTAAGGAGAGAGGAGATGGGCTGCAGGAGACATGTTGAGGAAGAAGCCATCTGCAGAAGTGCACTGTATTCCCCAGAGGACTCATGAAGGAGGGAAATGAGGCATTGAATTGTGTTCAGGTGTTCTATAGCTGAGCCACAATCTGTACAGCTCTGAGTTAAAAGCAAGACTGGTTTTTTGAAAGAGTCTACAAAGCTTGGGTGCAATTTGCTCTTATGCATCTGTCCCTGGAGACTAAACTGTAAATTCAGACTGCTTGTGGTAGAATTTCTTGGAAAAAAATGCATTTTAACGTCAGGCAATTTGAAGACACAGCTTCAGTGCAGGTGGTCTTGGGCTGCTGGGCTGCAAACCTTCATGAGAAGGTTTCTTGATGAGGAGAGGCAAAGACCCTCTTCTGGGCAGAGAAGCCAAAAGGAGCAAACAAACCACAACCCATTCAAATGAGGAAAAACTAAAGGGAATATGGATCCAGCATGCTGTAACCCCAATGTGGCAGCTGAGGAAGATTTCCTGAGGAGCAACAATTTTTCATCACCAAAAATTAAATGTTCCTAATGAATCTGGGCCTCATCTTAGAGGTTTTGTGAAGCAATCCATAGGATCCATTACTTCTGAGCGACTTTTAGCCAGCTGATCAGCTGTGATGTGTGCCAATGGATTTTTGAACTGTGTGATGAACCATGTAGGTCATGTGAAGCCAAACATGCTCTCTGCATGACACAAGGGGAAGGAGAAGAGTGAATAGTGACTAATGCATATAAAAAAAGGCAAATATTCTTCAAGAATAGATTTTCTTACTTTCATATAATGTACAAAGGACATATGCAGATATGTTCTTTTAAAGTATGCTACAGCAATTTCTTTTATTTCATGGAAGATTATAAAGACCTAACAGTTGGGACATACATTTCTTAGTCTGCAGAAATACAATAAAACCACCCCCAATTCTTGATCTGTTCAATGCAAATTTAGATTAAACAAAAATACAAGAACTTCCACATTAGGCCAGATCAAAGGTCCTTCTGGTCCCACTAACTTGGCAGAATTTGCAATATGCATTCAATAACCTTTATATACTCTTCTGACTTTCAGTAGGAGCTGAAGAATTTCTCTTCTGGATGACAAGTGATAATAGAAGCATTGTCTTTGGTTTTAATGAGAATTTTTCCCTAAATGCTTTCATTTTGGAGAAATAAAAGCAATGCTGAAGGCAAATATATCTTTACTTGGAATTATTTTGACTTTTATTCAGCTCTGCCCCTGGGTGCACTTAGGAAGTTATCAGGAGTGAAGAGCCAGACAGACCATAAATGGTGAGATGGATATTCCAGAATTACAGGAAATTCGAAATAAAACATGAAATTCTCTGTTCTGATTGTCTGTTAGAAGCATTCTTATAAATGTTATGTGTCAGTGACTGTTTTCTTTTCATGTGTCATATTTTGCAGGTCATTAAATGCCCAGTTGTACTGCTTGGAAAGTAAAGGCAATGCTCAAGAATATCTAAACTTTCCCCTCCAAAGAGGAAAATAACACAAAACTTGCAAAAACTAAATAGATTTTACTTGAAGTCAGTCAAATCCTTATAAGTAATCCCATTTACAACAGACACGTGTTCACCCGGGTTTGGTAACCAGCCCCAGTGCCCATTCACAGTTGTAGGTAAATATTGCAGGCTGCTTTGAACTAATTAATTCAATGCAGACTCATTTCAGCTTTTCATTGAGAAGACCTTGGCTGAGTCATAAATTTGTACAACACCAGAAAATGCTTCTAAAAGGGAGACAGGGAACCAGTGTTTTGTGTCTTGATATTAATTGCCTAGATTAAAAAAGTCAAAAAATCATAGAACAATAAGAAGTCAATCAAATGTTGCCCAGCACTCAAAGGAAAGACATTCCTGCTGAACTTCTCCTAATACAAAAAATTTGCATGCACATCTGGAAGCTGCTATATTTACATCCCGTGATCTAGGAATCTGGGCTGCATTCTCTTTGGTTTTTTTTTCCTAAAATATAGTTTAGCCTACTAGACTTCAGAGCTCTGTTACATTACACAATCAAACTATAAAACTTCAGCTTTTTTAAGCTAAAGGCACACAACACAAATGGCTAATCTTTCAGGGTTTGCTGTCATCTGACTTAGCATTCTATCCAAAGGTGTTTATGAGACATGCCACTGTGCACAATGTTATACTTTAATGCATGAATGCTTCAATTCTGTGTGCTATTGGCCATTATTTATTCACTCTTGTGTCCTTCCATTTTCCTCTTTGAAGCAGTTGCCTGACTCTCAACAAAAAGATCAAAGAAGACATTTCAAACCCAAGATCAAAAAACTATGGCCCAAATTTTGTACATTTACAGCACTGAACTACCTTTTCCCCAGAGTGACACTGATGCCTGCAAAAGAAGAATTCAGTGTTGTGTTTGCAATTATATTTGCCATTAATTAGGGATTTATTATCACTAATAGTTGTACTAAGTGAGAGAATGCTTAGTATTTGAGGGAATTCAATTTAATATTGTTGATGAAATTTTCTCCATTTACAAAGAAAATGTTGTTTAAGAAAGCATAACTGGTACTCTGTTTACACATCTCAGGTTGTTCAATAAGACATTCTTTGGTGTGTGATAAACTGGAGATCTTGATTCCAGCTGTATGAAAGAGCTTAAATAGCACCTCTGGCCACCCAGCTAAGGATTTGAAACCTGGACTAACCTCCTGAGATTCAAGTGTTAAGTTCTGGTCTGGGGAAAATTTAAGTTTATTGCCTTTCCACCATGATACCTAAACCTAAGGGAGCCTGAGGTGTATCTTCTGAAACAGACTTCTGCTCCCAAGTTGTCACCTTTCTCTGGGCTACACAACACTGCCTCATTCCTTGGTTTTATGCTGAAGGTGGTAGAAAGGCTGGGGATCAGAGCAATCGCCCAGGCAAGGGGAGACACAAATTCTGCTCCTCCTCAGGCTGGATGAGTCGGGACTGATCACCCTCTTGTCAAGGGAATACCCAAACCCCTGGGATAGCACCAGGACTCCAACAAAATCACTTTTCACTCCTCTTGATGGCTCTGTCCTCCCAGTTGTGAGGGCACATTTGAAGAATCAGAAAGCAAATGAACAAAGAGGAGCCTTTGTAGCCCACTAATGAGGGTAGAGAACACAAAGAGAAACCTGGATTTCGAGGTCTGATTCTCAAGATATTTATCTGGCTTTATTTTAAACTACAGCAAGTGAAATTCAAAATGAAGTTCTGGGAACAGTCAAACATCAAGCTCTGAATCTAGAAAAAGAGATGCAGCCTCCGTGGTTTCTAAAACACCAGGGACCAGAAGTCAAAATGGACAAGCTTGAGAGCAGTGAGGTCTCACAGGGGATGGCAGGAGCAGCTGAAAGAAGCAGGCAGCAGATGGCAGCTCAGATCATTCCTGTTTTCAGAAATTGTTACTGGCATATTTTGCTCAATTCAAGGATCTGACCAAAAAAAATTGAGATTTTTAAAAAATATTAAATTAAAATTATTTGAGGACTGTGGAAAATACCTCACAAGGCTTAAAGCACTCATGGTGGTTCTTGTATCAAAGAGCAGGCTGGAGGGTGACCTGGCTGCAGAGATGTTCAGTACCACATTCCTTCTTCATCTTGCAGAGAAAAAATGAGTTGCAACAGCTAGAAACTGAAGTCAGATGTAATTAAATTAGAAATAAGGCATGCAATTATAAGAACAAAGATGTTTAACCAACAGAACACATGACCAAGGAAAATGGTATGTTCTCTCCCCCTTTGTAGCGTCACATGAAGGCTGGACGGCTTCTTTGAACATTATGTGTGGCAAAATACAAGTCCTATTGTGATCAAACACAAACTGCTGGGTGCAAAGCAGAATGAAGGGTCCTGTGGTTTGCAGAAGGTCAGACGATGTTTCAGTAGCCCTTATTGAACAGCAACTCCTGCTAAGCATATATGTTGTTAAATGTATGTAAGGAGATTATCCCCAGTTGCCTCCTGAGCTAAGAGCACACAGCACTGTGCCCTGCTGCTGTGGTCAGGCTTTCTCCAGAGGAAAATCAGAGTGCAGTTGTGCTCACCCATCCCTTCCCCTGACAAGGAGGTGGGGTGCAGCCCAAGCAAATGCCAGCACCCAGCAGTGTGCAAGTTTAAGCTACAAATGTCCATGACACAGTGAATTTGCAGGAGATCTCAGGAGCTCCAGCCCTGTTTATTTTCATATTTAATTATACCTCTTTGAAACAAGAAGAGGGGGAACCAAACAGGTTTCTACTCAGGGAATGAGGGGTCCTGTGGAATTCCTACGTTTTCTTGGTCAGAAGGACATGGACAATCCATCCTTGTGAGCACCTATGGGACAGGTTGTCATGCAGCTAGACCCTGGAACAAGTGTTTCAAGATTATTGCACATGTTCACAGTGACATCAAAACTGGTGACAGAAAACAAAACAGAAAAGGAAGATCCCATCTGGGTGTCTTCATAGCAAGAGCAGAACAGAGGAGCCAGCAGAGGAGATGCTTAGCCATGGCTGTCATGTACAAAATGTTAAGTTCTCCTTTGAGTATTCATAACGTTATTTTTGGTCCCTATGAACTAAAAGCAATTAGTACATGCAGCACTTGTTAAAATATAATACAAGTAATCCGTATGGGATATGCTGGCTTCTACCAGTGGTTCTGCTGCTTCTTAGCAAGCAGGAATAAATAACTCATCATTATAATATTTACACCCTATTTTACAGTCTGTCTTAATGCAGGCTCCCAGAACCATAAAAAATCCACAGGCTCTCAAGACAGAACTTCATATCATTGCTCTAATTTGCCTTGTTGAGAAATACAATGATGTGTCAACACACTAAAAAAATGTAATGCCTGCATTACATAAAAGAGAGCTACTTAATGTCACTATCCACAGGGTTTTATGCGTAGTTTGAAGAGACAACTTTGCATCCATGTTGGCAGCTGGTAGTTAAAGTTACGTACATGCCTAGTCTCAGGGGCACATTTTCATCCCACGCTGTACTAGATTAATACAGGTAATACAGACAAAGAGTATGATGGAAATAATCTACAGCACATACAGTCAGTTTGCAAAGAAAGGAAGGGTTTTTTTTCTCCTTGCTCAGGAAAGAAACTAACACAAAGAGCTGATATTAGTCTCATCCTTATGATGAGACTGTGCCTTGCCAGGGGACTGTGCTGTGGTGGCTGCAGTGTCACCTCCTGCCAGGAGCACACAGGGGGAATGGGAAGCTGTCAGCCAGCTGGGAGTCTCTAGGGGAGCACGGCCCACTGCCCTTCAGCACACATGTAGGACTCAGGCAGGGGAGGGGTAGGGGCCACTTCTCACATGTTGCAGGTAAGAACAGCTGGAAGTAGGTCATCAAGTAAATGAGAACAACTTATGGTAAGGCTCAAGTAGCAGCTATGGTACAGATTGCCCACAGCCTCAGTTGGGTCAGGCTCAAGGCAGTGAGAGCACTGTGGAACTGAAAGCACCTTCTCAGTGGGCAAAGAGGAATAGGGACCACTATGTCTAAACCTTTCTAGATCCTGGAAGTTTCAGGTTATGGTATTCCCTTGAGTGTGGCATGCAAAGAGAGTTTGATACCCATCAATTTGTAGTGAAACCAAGTGATCCAACATGTAGAATTCTCTTGCTGGATCTGAAACTACCAGTTTGAGTCTCCACAGGAGTAGAAAGTCACACTAGTGAAGCCTTGCACAGTCTCACAGGTTTCTGTGCTCTGCATTCCATGTGCCTCACAACAGCTGAAAACATGGCAAGGACATGACATGACATCAAGATAGGATGTGCCACTGACCTTTCACACTGCCTGTGAGTGCAGCCATAACTGGCATGGACATCTTCCCACTGGAGCTGGGCAGCCAGGAGGGCCAAGCCTGTCCTGGGGGGCATCAGGCACAGCATCACCAGCCAGGCAAGGGAGGGGATTGTCCTGCTCTGCTCTGCACTGGGGCAGCCTCACCTCTAGTGCTGAGAGTAGTTCTGGGTGCCAAAATGACATTAAACTATTGGAGAGTGTCCAAAGGAGGGCTACGAGGATGGTAAAGGACCTTGAGGGGAGGCCCTGTGAGGAGCTGCTGAGGTCACTTGGTGTGTTCAGCCTGGAGGAGACTGAGGGGAGACCTCATTGCAGTCTGCAACTTCCTTGTGAGGGGAAGAGGAGGGGCAGGCACTGATCTCTTCACTTTCATGACCAATGACAGGACCTGAGGGAATGGCTTAAAACTGTGTCAGGGAAGTTGTAGATTAGACATCATTAAAAGCTTCTCCACCCAGAGGATGATTGGGAACTGGAACAGGCTCCCCAGGGAAGTGGTCACAGCACCAGCCTGAGAGAGTTCCAGGAATATTTGGAGAGTGCTCTCAGGCACATGGTGTGAGATTGGTGGTCACATTGGGACATCCTGTGCAGGGCCAGAAGTTGGACTCGGGGGATACTGATAGGTCCTGTCCAGCTCAGCATGTTCTATCATTCTGTGAACTCAGAGAGGGATGTTTCACACTTTCCACTCCCAGGGATCCTGCTGACAGCCCCTAAGCCCTCTCACAATGGACTTTCTTCCAGAATGTCACCAGGTGAGTCACTGCTGTAATTCTGGCTGTTCTGCCACTTCTGGCTTGCACAGGTAAGAGCACAGCTGACCTGCAGGTCTACAGACTTGCTCCCAGCCAACACTTTCCAACTGATCTCCTGAGAGGGAGATATTGTTCGAGGGGTAGATTAATCATGCTGCAGCAGGATAGAAAGGAGCTTTTCTCCATAGGCAAAGACAGACCTCCTCACCAACTGTCAGTTCCCAGATAGAGTTAGCTAAAATTTAGTCAACATATGCTGAAATTGTCATGGCTGATAGATTACAGTTGTCATCTAATCTAGTCTGGATTTTAGTAGTGAGGTTTTTCTTTGAAGAGTTCAGCCAGTCCACTAAGCTGGAGAAATTCATGTGGCTGAGGTAAGTCCATGCTCAGCAGCCCTTGGGTTCTTAATCAGTAAAAGCAAAGCTCTCCTGGAATCATTTCATTTCCTTAAAACGTCTTTTGTCAATATTATTCTCCTGCCTTTCTATCCTGTAATCAATCAAATCAGTGACCTGCCCTTGATGAGTGCTCTGTGCTTGGCTCAGGTGATAAGGCTCAATGCCTTTCCTGCATCCCTCACATCAAAGTGGATTCAAAAGTCAAACAGACAACCCCTCTCCTGAGTGTGCTTTGTGACATCACTCATTCACTGATTTGACTCTCACACAAAGTCAGCCAAGGCCTGTACTTGCATAAGCTCATGTAAGTTTGACTACAGTCAAAACTGTTCTCCAAAGTATGATCCATGTCTGCAAATTTCCTACAGCATGCTATTGCCCTGCCTTGCAGGAACTGTACCTATTTCTGTGGCTAGGGTTTGGGCTTTTCTCCCAGTCTAATGGCTAACACTGCTTTTGCCCTGGTGATAAACGCCCTGTAAATAGGAAATAGAAGCCTTTGCCCTCTTGAGATTGGAAAGAGAGGTTGTTTCAACCTGAAAGGTTCTAACAAATGGCCTCAGAAAAGGTGCTAGCTGGAAATTAGTTTCCATTTCTACTGACAAGGATGAGATTCAAAGTGCTAAGCTCTTCATAGCAGCCTCCATATGCTTATCCATGTTTTGAGCCATTCAGTCCCCTCTGAGTATTGATTTTTTCACCCAGGAATATTTCTGTTCTGCACCAGCATGTTATCCAGCAACTGTTCCATACCAAGAGTTTTTATTCTTCCTTACAAACACTGAATTTCATAAGTTTTGGAAATATTTAAATAAGAAGGAGGAACTTTGTATAATTACAAATGTCTCCCTTTACATTTTGTCCCTATTTTCAGATTTCTTTTTCCTTCTTGCTCTTTCTAAGACAAGTGTTTCACATCTGGTCCTCAGCAAGTTTGTGGGCTGTGCTAGTACAATAAAGAATATTTTTTCCCCCTCAAACTGTAGCAGGCAGGAAAGAAAACACTGTCAACAGTTACAGACCCCCCAAGGAGGTTTAAGTACCACTGTGGGTAATTTTGCCTGAAGAAATTTATTGAGAAGCAAAGGCAATGCCTAAATACCATTTTATTTGTTTGTTGCTCATTTGAATAACGTCAGCATAAACATCCCTCTTACGTGAGCCTTTTTCTCCCTTCTGAGAGATTTGGGGGGATCTGGGAGAGGCAGGAGGGAGCACTGTGTTGCTTTACACTGTGCAACATTCAGGCACACCACGGGACCTTCCCCTCTCAGCACAGTATGCAGCAAAAAATATCACTGTAATTATCATAGGGGAGTGAATAAGAGAGAGCTGCCTTAGCCAGATCTTGAAAATGTGCATCCCCCACAATGGGCTCATGGGAATCTCACAGCACAAACAGCTCAAAGAGCACTTGTCAGTCCTGGTGAGAGTGAGCCACTTGGAGCCTTTTCCTGAAGAGATTGCTGGGACTGAGCATGCAGCAGGAGAGCATTTTCTAGGCACAGAGCTGGGCTGCCACAGCATGCACGGTGCTTATGCCCACCAAAGGCTTTACAGGTTGACATAAGAAGCAAATGGATTTGGAATTATTTCCCCTGTGTCTGAACCCAGCATGTTCAGATATATCCATGAAGTTTCACACCCCTCTTTTCCATCAAATCCCATGGCACATAGCATCTCTTTGTTCCTAGAAAGGTTGTTACCATGTAGGGGGCAAACCCTAATACATCTGCACTCATTCTTCACTGCTGCTAGCAGCAGCAATCATCTCCCACTGCTGCCTTTTCAATTCTTCTCATCCTAGACGCAAAAGGAATCCAATCCTGCAAGACAGGAAAAGTGTCCCTAAAGGGTTTGAGTGCTTCCATTATTCATCCAACTGATCTAGACAGATATTTTTTATATTTATTAAACAGAAAAAGCCACTTAGTGTCATTCAGCTGTGAGGATTCTCTTTGCTATTTGTTCAAATTGCATGTTCAAACAAGGACTTTCTCCCATATAGCCAGATTCTTATGATTTCACCTGGTAAAGAAGTCATAATCCTTTGCTACAATGGCTGGTCTGCTACCTTGGTAGCTATAACAATTTACATTTTGCTCAATTATAAGAAAAAGCAACTTCCAGTACACCTCAGAGGAGTAAAAGGTGCATACACTGCTCAAGGAGAAAAAGGCATGGCAGAGACTTCTGCTCAGGGTGGTCACTTTACTGCAGAACGCATTTGACTCTGGAAATTTAAGGACATGTTCTGGGAAAAAATTGAGGGATGAATAATTTGCCAAAGATTCTATTCAGAAAAGAGGCTGCTTTTGTTTTGTGTAAATCATCATCATCATCTCTCAGCATAACAATTATGGGATCAATAGTGCCACAGAAGCCAGCACTGGGTAATGTTCATACTGCAGTTTACCTTAAATGCTCTCAAGGTACATCCACATCAGTGCTGCAGTTCGCATCAAGAATGCACACTGCAGCCACCCACTTTTTATGCACATCATAAGGTGGGTCTCAGGGGATACAAACTGGATTAATCAAATAAAGATTAGCTAAAGAATTCACTGGGACGTGCCTGTCCCTCCCTACCATTGTCAGCACCAAAAGGACCAACACTGAAAGCAACACTGGTGTACATAAATGTCCTTAGCCTGCTGAGAGGAGCAAAGAATTGGGATCACAATTGTATTTCTGCCCCGCAGTTACTGGGATAAAAGCATACTTCAGTAAGCATAGGGAGGGATGGGACTATGCTTTGTCCTTGACATGGCCACAGTAGGGAAAGGTTTCTAAAGATACTAACGTGTCCAGACTGCTGTGTCTGTATTAGGAGAGACAAATCCCACCATCTTTCTCTGTCCTTGGATTGCAGGAACAGACTGGCTCACATATAGGTATCTAGAACTAGGCCAGATAATTTCTATCTTTTATGGCCAGGCATGTACCAGAGGACAACTTGACTTTAAGAGTCAGACACACCTACAATCACCACATTCTCTGGAAAAGGCACAGGGTCTGATAGACAGGGACAACCTTGGCCATGGAGCCAGTGCAGCTGGAGGTGCTCAGGGCCCATGAGAGCCTGGGGCTCCCCGCATCATAGGATGGGTAATATCTGTAGTGGCCTCCATCCTGACTCAGGTGTTGTCTAGAAAGGGGTAGGAGGTACCCTGACTGCAGGCCAGCAGTAACTGTGTGAGCAGGAGGCTTCTGACAGGAATGGGTTTCAAGAAAATGCAGACAAGTTCTGTTGAGTGGAAGGGGCAGATTGATTGAACAATCTTGAAAAGTGTGTGTTTCCTGGTGAATGTAAGCTAGCACTGAAGCTGTGAGTTGGCCTCTGTCTGCCTCAAGTCATTAAATGAAATAGGCTTGATTTTAAAAAACAGCAGTGCAGTGCCCCAGAAACCTTGGGCTATTGGGCAGGATGGCTCTTTGAGTTTGTTTGAGCCTCTCAGTCGGGCAGAGGTGCACCCTGGGAAAGCTCCCTTATTGTTCTGTATTGTTTAGGATGACATGTTTAAATAGCAGAAAATGAAGTGGGTTTCATTCAAAGAAAGCTGTGAGCATCTGCCACAAATCCTCCCAGCAATGCAGCACCACTCAGAAATGGAAAACTTACCCCTGGATGTACTGGGGCAATTTTTTCCACTTTCCAATTATTTCCCTTTCCGATGTGCCACTGCTGGTCTGCGCTCACCTGTCCCTCTGCAGATTGCACCCACAAGGTGTCTCAGGCTTCCCTCCTGAATGAAGGATCATGCTGTGACAGTCTGGGGCAGCTGGAGGGGCTGCCACCAGCCAGGCTGCCTGCGTGGGGACAGCGCAGAGCATCTCTGCTGCCATGGAGAGCTGTGACACAGGTGAATGTATCAGACAGTCACTTATTTTTCACCTAGTGCAATAAGCAATTGTCTCAAGGTCACCAGTGTCCCACTCCACCTGATGCATCTCATCAGAGGAGAGAGCTGAGGAATTCTGCTGTGATTAATAACCTTATCTAGCCTCTTGGGCTTATTTTTTTCCCCTCCATTTTTAATTTTATGTTCTGCTTACCAGCTGCTCTTGCTCATTAAAAAAACAAACCCTCTCTAGTTCTCATTAGCACCATATGTCTGCTGGTTATTTGAGAAATGAACGCAAAATATATTTAAAGGATTAGTCAAACCATCATAGGCAAAAAGATTGAAAGACAAAAAGCTAAGGAGGTGCCATTAGACTCTTGCCTTCTTGCTACACTTGCTGGCCCCAGCTAAACCCAATACAACATCCCACCACAATCCTCCCTCCCTGCTCCACTTGTGCCTCCACAGTCACAGTGAAATTACAGCCGTGTCTCTGACTCTCATTTAATCCCCAACAGAGTCTTTTTCCTCCTCACTGCTTCTTCAGGGAAGTTACCAGTGGCCAAAAACTGGCTTTCAAATGGGACCCAAGAACGAGCATTCATTGGAGACAGCTGTTTCTAAGACACTTGCAAAATTTCCCAGGGCTGCTCTGAAGCATTCGGAAACCTGTGCGGCACAAAACTGAGCCAGCTGCTGTTCTCTGCTTCCCCCCCTTACAACCCTCAGCATGTGCTGTCTGAAGCACACTTCTTCTGGAATCTCTCTATCGTTCCACAACCAAACATATTTATTTAATTTAAACTGTGAACACAGATAATCAGTTTTCTTTGAAATATAATAAGGCAAAAAGTCTAACCTATATCTCTCTCTGCAAGAGCTTCTGTTGTGCAACAAATCCTTTTCCAGTATTTATAAATTCAGTCTGCATCCCAATACTCTGATTGGCAAAGGGGAATATAAACAGCCCAGAATTTGGCTTGTCTTAATGCCTCTGCACTTCTTCTGAGAGCGTGACATCTCATCTGATGTGCATTACCTCCAGCAACACACGATCCCTTGGCAAAATGAACGTGTCCAGATTTCTTAGACAATCTATTACCATCAGACCCAGAAGCAGCAGAGCTGCTGAGTGACGCTTTTACAGCACTAGCATTGAAATTCATTGTTTAATGCAGACCTGCAAATGGCTACACTGACAGGAATGAAAATCTATATGTTTCTGTATAGATTCATAGAAAAATTTTCATATGAAAAACTATATATTTCCTCTGGCAATTTAACCTGTAAAATGAACAGCAATTACCAACGAGGATCCTTTGGTTTTTTGTTCATTGTTTTTCCATAGGAAACTTCCTGCCCAGAGGACACACAGAACAGTAATGGCTCTAACTGGATCTTCTGTAACAGAAAATCTTGTTTAGAGTAATAACAAAAACTTGCAGTTTCTCCTAAGAGGCTGAGCCCATGCTGGAGGTGGGTTATTTTCGTTTCTCCCTAAAGCACACCTGGAGAAAACTGAAGCATATGAGTCACTAAAGATAATGCATAAAAATGTTGAAAAGGAAGGAAAAAATCCAGTTCTTCTGATCAGTCACTCAGCATGCTGCACAGAGGACTTCTTACAATCCATTACAGGAAATTTATGTAGTAGATGGATGGCAATGGTTTAGGGGACTGGACAAAAGCAGTACGGTAGAAATTGCTTGCAGTGGTGCTGCATGATTAATAAGATGTTCACACTGGCCATGGGGGAAATTATAATATTTGGATTTAATGGTTTATAGCATCAAATCTTCCTAAGGTTCACATAAAAAGTATTTAATAGCTGGCTTGACTGATGTGAGGGAAAACTCCAAGTGCAATTTAATTATATTCAAAATATTTCAGACCACATATTTAATTTCTTAGATGTATGATTTTTTCTTTATTGTTCCTACTACTCTCAGCAGGGTTTCACTAGGTTTTCACAAGGTTTCACTGCTTCAGCCCAAGGGTAAAGACCTCTGACTCCTGCAGCTGACAGTGGGTGCCAGACCCATGCAAATATACATCTGCACCCAGGCTTCCCTGGGCACTGCACCAGGGCCAGGTTTGCCTGCAGTGGGTCCAGGGGGCAAGAAGCACCCCAGCACTCCACATCCAATCACTCACCCCTGCTCCTGACTTCCTACTGGTCCTGGGCCTCTCTGTGCATCCTGGGGAGCCAAACTCACCTGAACATCAGGCTCACCAGTCTGAACCCCAGCAGAGCTCTGTGGGTGCTCTGGGCTAAGAATTTCATCACAGGCAGAAAGGCCATCTATACTTTACCTTATTACTCCTCTTGACAAAAGGATTGTTGCTTGCAAGAGGGAAAGCAACACTATGCGGTGATGGTTGATAGTTTTTTAAAAATAAGCATGTTTAGGGATTGAATTTTAGAGATTGTAATTTGATCTCTTTGGGGAAAACTGATAGTTTGAAGAATGTGTTGAATAACTGCAGCATTAAGAACAGAAGTAGTTGACTTATGGCTCTCACTTAGTACCAAGAGATCTGTCAGCACTCTGTTGCTCTCAAAAGTGCATCTGTTGATTCCTCCATGGGCAAACTGTGATGCAAAAGAAAGTATGTTTTCAGTTTTTTGTTTCTCAAATAAGAATTTCAGGCCCAGATTCTTGAGGGTCTCTAAGAATGACTAACTCTGTTCTGGATCACTGGGGACAGAGAGTCTGTCCTTTTATATAGTTGAGGCACAGCATTTTATGACCAGTATAAGTTTCTGAGCAGCTGTCAAATAAGTGCTATGTCTTCCCTTTTCCCTTTCCACCCCTTCCNCCTTCCCGAAACCTTCCCGAAACCTTCCCGAAACCTTCCCTTCCCGAAACCTTCCCGAAACCTTCCCGAAACCTTCCCTTCCTTTCCCGAAACCTTCCCGAAACCTTCCCAAAACCTTCCCGAAACCTTCCTGAAACCTTCCCTTCCCTTCCCGGAACCTTCCCGGAACCTTCCCGGAACCTTCCCTTCCCGGAACCTTCCTGAAACCTTCCCTTCCCTTCCCGAAACCTTCCCTTCCCACACTTTTTACACAACCATTTGACTCTCCCAGGAGAATAAAAACCTGTACCATGATGCATTTCCAGACACTGACATCTTAGAGAAATTCTTCCTTTACCCATCTTTGGAAAAAAGAAGGGCACTTGGGATGAAATTGGCAATGAAAGGCACCAAGTGTACCAAAGCAGTATAAATCTGATATTAGAACGAAGATTAAATTCCACTATTACCGTGTCAGAAATTTACAGGAGTTTGTAGATTACGCTGGTGTAGCTGTGATTATGGAAGGAATTGTTCTGCCTTTTTAAAATGCTCTTTCAAATTGACATGAACCCAATCAAAAATAATATGATTGAACACAAAAATAATGCATCTTCCAGGGGTTGCTGTGCTCAGAGGTGGTTTGGGGTCTTTTCCAAAATGTAAGGTCTCACATTCTCTTGTGTTGTCCCTATAAATCCCTGATGACCTTCCACACAATGCACAGGCAAGGACGTGCCTTGTCTTTATGCAGCAGAGATCTCAGCACCGAGAGTCTCTGGGTCAGGGACTCAGCAGGAGATTGATTTCAGCCTGACTCTGATTAGGCTGCCCTATTTTCTGCACCTTCCACTCAAACCACTCCTTGGCATGAGCAGGTATTTGTTGTAAAAGGCTTACTTGGCACATAATGGTTAATTTTAAGGGAAAATTGGACCTCTGGCAGCAAATCATCCTTCTGGAAAACTGACCAGTCTAACCACTGACACCTTAGTGGTGCTAATTTAATTTAATACGATGATTTTACATTTCTGTAGCTCCCATAGGTGTCAAGCTCAGTGCAGTGACAGGCAGTACACCCAACCAGCATGTGCCTCTGCTTGATGCATGTGTCTAAACTGGGGAATTCCAGCACACCAATTGATGACTGCAGCAAGAAGAAATGAGATCCCACTGCTTCTGCTCACTGATCCAGAGAGTTTAAGTCCTTTAGGGAACAGCGGGTTTCCTCACCTCACCACAAATACCACAGTTTCTATGGAATATTCTTGTTCTCCTCCTCAAGCCTGGCAATATGTGTTCAGCCAGAGTCTTCCAGGGAAATATCTTGCTGATGTTGGGAGTCCTCCAGAGGCAGAGACCCTGTTCCTTCCCTGACTGCCTACTCTAACAGCTATTCATGTCAAGTTTATATCGGCACCTTACTTTTTCCTACTCAAATTTTCCATCTCGAGCATCCAGCTACTGTAACTCATCATACCTTCCTCTGTCCTGAGCTTAACGAGCTGTTCACTAACTGGTATTTTCTTCCTGTCAGGGTTTTCCAGGTCACAATCAAACAATGTTTCAGTTTTCTTTCCAGCAGTCTGAACATCCCCAAGCCTTTGAAACTCCCACGTTTCAGCGTTTCCTCTACATATTACATCCCTTTTTTTGGGTGTTTTCTGTGTTTTCAGCAGCCTTTCTACATCCTTTTTAAAGCCCGTGCGTTAGGATGCAGCATGCCCCTTCCCAAAAGCACCTTCAGTGACTAAAAGGACAGCATCTAGCATAAACCTACCCTCTTACACTTAAAATCCATTAAATGTCCTCTCACTACATGCCCTTGTAAAAGGTTCCTCTCCAGCTTTCTCATAAGATTTTGCAGGGTTCATGCACCTTGTGCATTGTCAGTGTCTGTGATAGCACGTGACTCATGCTATCAGCTACAACAAAGCAAACTATTTCAAGACACATCAGGGATTTTGAAGAACACTGTTTGCACACCATGTTGGCACATCCTCTTCCAGGATCCCCCAGCCCCAGCTGGAAGCACAGCAGAAGGAATCCCACTCTGGGCTGGGAAGTTAGATGTTTGCTGCTTTCCTTCTGTCCATTTAGACAGCCAGCATTTGCACACTGGCAAGGCAGCTCACAGGTCACAACAGTGCTCTGCACTCAGAGTGGCTGCTGACAAATGAATCTGTTCATTTGAGACAGCTGTTGCCATTGGGGATCCAATGCTCCTCTCCTCAAAATGCACTGCATGAGGGTAAAGGCAACAACCTGGCAGAGCCAAGACGTCACAGAGATGCTCCTGCAGATAAGGCAGGTTTTCAGGAGGTTTCTTGCCCTTCCCAGCAACCCATTCTCCTCCTCCCCTGCAACAGCATGCAGAAGGCAACTTTTGCCTTTGGAGACCTTTCACTTTTGCTGTACCTTGCTAAGTTCAGATGAATCTCATGGCCTCCACACGGTGACTAATGGCTGGACTGCTGCCTGTGTTGGCACACAGCCATCATCTGCATGATTCAGGGCTCTGAGAGACAGAGCAAAGAGGGTGCAGGGTGAGTGAGCACATGGATGGCACATCTCAAACTCCAGTGATGGGTAAATGGTTCCTTTTTTGCAAGTGCTTGAAAGGACTGGGAGTACACCAAGCAGTACTACTTTTGAAGATGGCCTGGAGGTGGTTCTCAGGGTCCACAAGAGAAAAATGCTGTAGGAAAGCACTTGGTACCCTCATGGTGAATGACAGCAAGAGCTCATGGAATCTCCTCAGTAGAAGTCCAGAAAAAGTATCCAGGCTTTAAAGCATCCCCAAATCAAGCTCTAAGCCAAAGCTGGTCCTTGGCTCACAGGCATTCAGCAAAGAGACACTTGGTGTCAAATCAAAAGTTGGTCATAAAAGCAATATTCACTTCAGACTGTAACATCACAGTAAATAGTCATCTAAGCTGCTGTTATGTGGCTCTAAACATCTCTTTTCCAAGGTGTTGGATTCCTAGGGGCCTTTGTCCTTTAATCTAAGGTGAAATTGGACTTCTTTTTGGTTGATATTGCTACAAAGAAGGAAAGTATACCTCCTGAGCACTCTGGAAGTTCTTGATACGTTAGGTGAGCCCCAGCATGTCTAGGGACTTTAAGGAAGCTGAAAAGTGCTGCAGGCAATGACTGATCTGTTTTGTTGTAGGGACAGTGTTGTAGGGACACCCTTCTAAGGTGGATCAAAATTTTCCTTCGTTACTCCACTCTTTTTACACCTGAAAAATCTGACTAGGACTCCTCACCAGATCTGGAAGGTCTCTGCAGTCCTGTGCCCTGCGAGAGCTGGTGGCATCGCCTCACCTCAGATGAAATTAAGTGTGATCCGTCTTTGGCCATTTCAGTCAGCCAAAGGATGAGATCTGACTTGCAGCTTACCTGATTAATAGCTTGTTCTTCATAGGTAGCTCTAAAACTTGAAAGGGAGACATTGGTATCTGCACCTTGTTCTGTATGCATCCGGTCTTTAGTAAGGATTTAACTTCTACCTGTTGAATTTTGTGATTTTTTTTCCTTTCTCTCACAATCCCAGGAGGTGGCATGAACTTTCAGTAATGCTAGAGAAGTATTTTCTTTCTGTTGAGCTCTCTGTTCCTTGTTTAATCGGGGTACGTATCCTACATGACAGTGGCTCCTCTTATGTAATGCTATCTGACAGAAATTGGGAGAAAGGTTCATGAGAATGTGTTTCAGAGACCCACTTTTCATCAGAAAAAAAAAAAAAAATCACAAAGCCATCAAAGTCCCTGGCTGTGGCCTGCTTTTGCCTGCATCCAGAGGTGATGCTGGCAGACAGTGCCGTTCCTGGCTGGTGCATCCTTCCCAGTACAGCAGAGAGCCTGGCTCTCCATATCACCACCAGTGTGATGCTGCTCCTGCAGCATCACTGTCAGTGCTGAAATCAAGGACACGGCTTCCAGGGCTAATGGAAATAGGACACTTGTCATGTTGATATATGAAATACATTCTAATTAAATTACATCATTGTATTACTGTTCTTTATTCATCTCATGAAGCTTAGTCCCTCAAAGGACAATTATAATGCAGACTGCATGCTATAAATATCTATGCAAAAAGACCACAGGTCTCCTTGGGAAGAGGAATTTAAACTATAACTGCCTATTCACTCCTGTTTTTCCTGCAGGAAAAGCGTAATTTCTTCCACTGATTTATTGGGCATCATCAAAGACATTGCCTCACTACCCACCGTTGCCTATCCATGTTTTTCCTGTATTGATTGACTTTTTAGACCAGGATGGTTTCTCACAGTGGGATCACATATAACACATCTAACAATGCTACCTGCAGCTACCTTCTGATACCTGCACCTCAGGAACATGCACCCAGATTAGCCCAGTGCAAAGGGGCAGAACCAGAGCAGGAGAAAGCTTGTTGGAAATTATAAAGACCGCTTCGGAGGCTCACACTGCTCCAGAGTACAGATCAGACTCCACCAGCTTAGACTCCTACCCCAATGCCATCTCTGGGCTCACCTGCTGAGGTCCTGCACAGGTGGTGAAGGAGCCTTTCTCCTGCTGCAATAGCTCACAAGCATCCAGTCGGTCCCACCACAGGAGTCCCCATCCTCTACCTGCTCAGGGATTGCTCTTTGCCATCCCTCCTTCCATGCAACACAGAGCTTGGGATATTGCCTCAAGGGACAGTTTCCCTTCCTCTTACCTGATGCTGTGTAGTGGGTTCAGCTCCTCCATCCGTCCCTTCACCTGGGGGTTCAACAGTTTGACTGGAAAATAACCCTGACAGAGGTGTGTAGATCATCCCTGTAGAGCTCCCAACCAGCTCCTAGGATAACCTGGTCTTGCCAGAGCAAACCTGTATCAACTGCCAACCTGCCTGGGGCTTTCTAACATTGTTATCTTGAACTACAGTTAAAATTTATTTAAAAAAAAACAAAATGGTTTGAGGAAGTAACTCTAATTCTTAGAGGTAAGCATGGGGACATAAAACAATAGCTCATCTCACAGCTGTTTCTCAACCTTTTTTATCGTCAAGACAGTGTTTGTCCCTTCTCAAGCCCAGCTCACCCCCCTTCTGCAGAGTCCTCATGAGCTGGGTGTTACCCCCAGGATGAAGGAGGACAGCTCTAACAAGAGCTGCTCACCCCCCCTCCTCCTCTCCCCATGCCAGGAGCATGTAAGGGACAATCCTCTCCCTCCCTGTCTGCTCTGCCCCAAGGAAAGTGTGCAGGACAGCCAGTGAACCAGGAAGGGATTTTTCCCCATGGAAGCAGAGAGTCCCCAGAGCAGCTGCCATTCCTCGGGTCTCCACCAGCCAGTCCTGCTTTAGCCCAGCTGGGAAGGCACTGACTCCACTCACGTGGATGTAATGAGAGCTGACAAGTGTTCTGTGCTCCCACACAAAGTGGAGATTATGCAGGGTCTGGAGTTTTGTGTCCGGCTCTCGATACCTGCCTGGCTCCTGGCTGGGGACAAGGCCATCTGCTTTGCAGAAGGGACAGCGTGCACAGAGAGCCCCCAGAGTCTGGGGGGCTGTGACCAAGCCAGCAGTTGCCATTTATACCCATTGGTCACCCACAGCCAGCAGCCCTGAATCAGCTCCTTGGAAAATTTTTCTCTCTCTGCCTGGAATGTATAACCTAACTCCAAACTGAAAGAACTGCATTTTATCCTTTAAACAGATAAAAAATAGGGTTAGGTTATTACTAAATATCAGACCTGTTTCTGGAACAGAAGACAAGGACGTTTTCACTGATGGACTATAAATTACAGTTGTCCGTATTCACTCAGGTAAGTTCCACCTGAGGGCACTGCAGTTCATATATCTGTCATTCATAACAAATAATTCTAGCAGGCAAATTCAGACCAACACCTGCTTCTGTTTAATTTTAAATGTTGAATGTGACAAAACTACTCACGCACCTGTATTAAACTTATGTTCAGTTGCTTAAATTAATTGCAGCAGCATTGTATATTTAAACTTCAAAAAAAGAAAGAACTTTGCACAGTGTTAATTAGATGAATCATTATAGTTTTGTCTGGATTTTATTTCAACTTGCTCTGCTCACATTCTTGATGACACTGAAAGAGTAGGCAGAGTTAAACACGGATCTGTAAGAAGTCATCCTCCTAGTGAATTCGCAGAATCATTAGGTTGGAAAAGACCTCCAAGATCCTCAAGTCCAACATTTGACCAAACACCATCATCCAAATAAACCACAGCTTTAAGTGCCATGTTGAGTCATTTCTTGAACACTTTAACAGTTGGTGACTCCACCACCTCCCTGAGCAGCCTGTCAGTACCTAACCAACCTTTGGAAAAAGTTCTTCCTGGTGTTCAACCTGAGTGTCCCCTGGCACAACCTGAGGCCATTTCCTCTTGTCCTGTCCCTGGATGCCTGGGAGAAAAGACCAACACCTACTTAGCTACAACGTCCTTTCAGACAACGAGTCTCCTTTTCTCCAAGCTAAAGGAAGGCTTTATCCATGACCTGGAATAGTGAATGGGGTCCTGAACTGGTAAGAGAAGCAGGGTGAAATTGCACAAGAGGAAACAGACTGTTAGGGGGAAATCCTTCTGCCTAGAGAATCCCTGTTACATGCCAGTAGTCCCAGCTAATAAGGAGAACGTTTGAAACTCAACATGAAGAACACTTGGAAATGCACAACTGAAAGGAATATAGGCCTGGGGAAGAGATCGTCAGCATAATTACTGCTTGTGTTCTCGTGGGTTTTGCACTCACAGACATGCTTTGGGAACACAATTAAGGTCTTTCCCATCTGTAGCTCACACAGTTCTTTAAGGTTTCTCTAGAGTTTTTTTTAAAACTGAACTTGCAGGGAAATGGGATTCCAGAAAATGTCTGAATGCTGCAAGGCAATTCTGCCATGTGGGATTTAAACTTATTTTGCCCCATGTGAGAAACTTGACTGGGTGACAACTGTGGCATTCTTTTTGTCAGCATAAAAAATGATTTGACTATTCACTGTGTATTTTCCAGGTCTGTGAAAGCTTTTGGGATTATGCTGGAGGAAAGATTTAGTTATGTTTCTATGGAAACCATAACACTTACATAAAAGCCTGCTTAACAAGCAAGAGTGTGACACTGTATCTCATTCAGGGTGAGCCACCTCTGAGATAACTCATTGATGAACTCCCAGCTGGGTTTTAAAGTCCGGGAGGACACCAGTGGATTTCTGACACCTCTAATAGGAGTGAGACTCAGCAGGTACTGTTGGATAACTACTTAGCACCGTAGCATGGGTGTTATAATCTCACATGGAAAGTTGCAGTCATTTGGTTGGACTTGAAAGGAAATTTTCCATCAGGTTGTTTATACAGTAATGATTCCTAAGTTTATGTCTTTCTTACTTATCCCCTACTTCAGAGATGTGCAACTTCACTACCTCCAGTATGACCCAGAGGAGAAACCCAGTTATGTTATTTCCACAAAACACTGATGTGATCCCGGATACTTGTTTGAAAAAGTCTAGAAATAGAAGTGATATTTTCTTCATTTAGGTACTACTTTTCCTGAGATGAAAGCCTCCTTTAAAATTAGACAATCTTTGTCCCCTTGACACTGCTCTTCCCAGCAAGCACACAGAAGTTGCTGTCACTTGAAGTACAAACACTGTAGCTAGCTGGAGACAGAATTTATTTTTGTCTTTTCTCCTCAGAAAAAAAACATGTTCAAATCAACTTTTAGAATCTATTTCATGTTTTCCCATGGACAGCACTTCCAGCCATGTTGTGGATTCCATAGCAATAAACTAGAATTACTAAAGGTAGTCATACTTGATAAGTGGCAAAAGATGAACAGAAAGTTGCTTTCTAAATTACTTCTGGTTATCTCACCATAAAAAGTTCACTGACATAAAAGGAATTGCTGGCGCAAGGATTGAAGGGCATTCTAGACACAACATCAGATTGGGGAATTAATTTTTTAATCTACTTGTACTACTTGCAAAAGTGAAATCAGTTAAATTATTTTTGACTGCATGAAGAGACATTGTCCTTTAGGTAAGAGTGGTTCTTTCTGGGTTTTTTTAAGAAGCCAGTTACGTACAGTTTTGTCCCTAGACTTCTAAGTCATTCACAGACAGCGGCACAATGCTCCCCCTGAGAAAGAGCACAGCAGAAACTTAAAGGGGATTTCTCAGGCCTGTTCAGGGTCTGATCCTGAAACAACTCACACAGTAACCTGTCCTGTTCCCTCTGAAAATGTTCTTTTTCACAAACCAAGTTAATAAACTCATGCACCTCTTCTTGTAGCACTGTCACTTTTTTGCTTTTCGACACAGCACTAAAGAGGCCATTGATGTTCATTTTGCTGGTTTATGTTCATTAAGAAATGCACCAAACAGCCACCGCTCCATTGCTGCTGTTCAACTGCTTTTGAGTGATCAAAAAGAAATCTCTGTCAGAGATTTCAAAAAAGCCTCTCTGTTGGAGAGGCCCAGCTGCCAGTGGAGCCAAATGTCACCCAGCTGGGTGGCCTGCTGCAGAAGCCACCAAGCCTTAGCAACATTACAGAGTCAGTTTGAGTTGTAAGGGGTTATGAGGTGACTGATGTCTACAAGTTTTGCTCCAGCAGAACATGGAAAGCTCAGGAAACATAGACCAAATGCAAAAGTCTCTCAGAAAGAGTCTACATTATCTGTCCAAGAGCAGAATGTTTCTATATATCTGGTGTTGCCGCCTTGCTGCTAATTGTGCTTCTGCATTGCCAGACAGCTCATTCATTTCCCCCAGCTTTCACTGAGCAAGCTACTCCTTCTTCCTGCCATGACAGCAGCTTCTAACATTACTTGTGAGAGCCTGGACTGCCTTGGATAGGCTCCCCTTCTGCAGAGATGAAGACAGAGCAGGCAGTTACAAACCACACAAAAACTCCCCAGACAAAGTGTTCATACACAATACCATAGATATTCAGTCCTGTGGGACAAAGGCATGCCCACAGGCACAGTGTTGTGGGGGAGCATGGAAGCCAGAGTTCAATCCTTCATGAATCACTTCTCCAGAGTCCTCCTGGTTTTCTTTTCATGACCCATAGGTTAATGTTCTCTGCTCTTCACATTCTGTAACAACATTTCCAAATAATGATACTCAGAAAATTCTAAAGCAGATGTTTTTAGTTGCTTCTTCATTGGCAATTGCGTTAGTTAATTGGGGTTGGTTTAACGGGGTTGGAAAACTTGCTAACTGTGGCAGGTGGAACATGAGCTGCGTGATGCACTCATCATGTATAGTATTATCAATTATATGTAGCTAAAGCATCTTCAGGTGTTTCCTCTGTCTCTCACAAAAACTAACAACTTAAGCTTCAGAGCACCTATGATGGATGGAATATCTATTTTCCTTGTGCAACAGGAACAATATGGCCATAAAGGCTAGGATTTCTAAGGCCATCTTTCTCAGAGGCAGATTCAAGGCTTGGTTCACCGGAGCACCGCTCACAGCAGGTCTGGTCTTGGTCTGATTCAGTCTTATTCAATAGAATTGGCTTTTTAAAATAATTTCGGGAAAGCTCCAGGCCTGCTGCTTCTGCCAGTCTCCCTGGGAGCTGTGCCATATATGCATGGATCAGTGGAAAACTCCTCTTTGCCTTACCCAAGCCTACTCATGCTCCAGATCCAAAATTGTCATATTTTCAGTAGATTCAGGAATAATTCTTTCTTGGTCCTCGGTGTTACCACTAGTCTCACTAACATTCCACAGGAACTGTGTGTTAATACTTTGGCAACATGTTCCTGACTCGTAGATGTGCCAGAGTCACACAGTGACTTTTTTAAGTCATGCAGATATAGCTACTCACAGATTCCAGCTATGCACATTTTCAGCCACACCAGCTCCAGCACATTTTGTTGATGATTTTATTCCTTCATTTCTGTTATAAGAGTGATTCCTCCACTCTGACTGAAGTAAATGCCTGAGACCTACTTTCTAGTTTGTGGATGACCCATGTTTTGCAAGTGGACCATCAGAGGACACCCAGTTGGAAGTACTCCATCAATAATCAGATGATAAGAAGTTACCATTTGATTTTAAGTTGCAGATAAGTTCATGTGTACAGGAGGTATGTGGGGAAGAGATGGTATTCTGTTTTCCCAACATTTCTTGGAACAGCTCTCATTTGGAGTGTCTATTCACACACTAATGTGTTACGCCTGGCACAACAGGAAAGCATAAGGTCAGCTTTGCTGGCACTGTGAATAATTCTTCCCACAGTGAAACCTCAAAATTTAACTGAATCATTCATTTGCAAAGAAGCAGCAGATGTTCAGACTCTTCCAGCTTGGATTACCCTCTGGAAAAGAAATGTGCAATATGAAGCTCAAGTTTTTCTATCATCTCCCTTCACATGTATATACACACACGAGAGAAAACAGGCATTGCTTCTTGAACAAGTCACTCAAAAGAAATGTAATTCCTTCTTTCAAGCACTTCGGCTCAGTGGCAATGGTCATTACAAAAATTAACTCAGAAACCTCTGTCTGGAGATGGTTAACTACCCGACCTCTTTTTCCCACACATAACTGGCTACACACACAGCTAAAATTCCCACAGTACATCTTTCAAAAAAACACAACTTACATGCTAAAAAAAAAGCACTTGAAATGCCCTGGTGCAAGATTTGCTGGTGTCACTGATCATAGAGTTTTATAGTATTAAATACTCGCTAGTTTTTGCTTGTCCAACGTGCTCTGGTGGAAGGCGACCAGCAGTTGGCCCTCTAAGACTTCTGTGAAGTGCATGGAGCAGCCTCTGCCTCAGCAAAGGGATTCCCCAGGCTTTGGAAGATGATGCAGATAATCATGTCACCATGATTCCTGCTCTCTTTCATCCAATTAAGCCTGTTTTGCTTAGATCAGTGCAGCTATTTTTGCTTTTATGTCCTCAAATATTGCCTCACTAATTATACTGGATGTCAGTTTGCAAGCTGAAATTATTTCATTGGAAAATGAAAGCCAAGCATTCATTTTCCAGATGCAAACTAAAATATGTCCTCTTGTGGGGCTTGAAAACAGTAGTTTTGGAGGTTAAGATTCTGTGTGGACACCTCTAACTCCAGTTAAATGTGATATAGCATCAGAATTTAGTTTTAGTCTTGTTTGGTTCACTTTGTTAAAAAAACGTTGCAATTTTGGTGTTGTTTTTGTTGGGGGTTTTTTGGGGGGGAGGAGTTTGTTTTGCTTTTTTTATTTTTGGCTAATTGCTGGAGCTGAGGGATTTATATATTTATAGAGAGCTGAACACATGATAAATAAGGATTTTTTCAGAAACTCCCAATTTGAGATGAAAGCTACAAAATGGTTCCTTGAAGCAAATAATCAGTATTTCAAGTGATGACGGCTGATTTTACAAAATAAGCATTTCTTTAATAAAGCAGTTGCACAATTAAAATGTCTGCAGTCAAGAGGAGGACAGAAAGCTGTTAAAGGATCATTTAGCAATATCAAATCATTAAAAAAAAAAGCTTTAAATGTTAAGAAATAAGTCAAATGTTAAGAAATAAGTCAAATCCTGAGATTAAAGATTAAACAAATCAGAGCTATGAAAATTCGCAGCAGAAGGTCTGACTGGAAAATTTCATATTAATTTTTTTTTTTAAATAAAATCATTCAGATGCAGGAATCTTTCTGAGGTTTCTTCTTGCACTACTGAAGCTTTGGTAAGTGCTTCACTGGAAGAAAATACAGTTATTTTTTGGATGCTTTTTGAGGTAAGCGACAGTAAGAAAAACTTGTGTGGCTGAAGAGCCAGAGTGGTGATGGCTATTATGTATGTGCTAAGGAGAGGATGTGACCTGGCAGAAGGAACCCTCACCATCAGCTCTGTGCTGCTCCCCATGGCTGAGATCCCAGACACAACATTCCCTCAGCCCAAGCCCAGCAGCCACCTGGAGAATGCCAACACCATGCCCCTACCTTTTCCCAAGCACACAAGGATGCATAATGCATTGCTTTGAGGGAGTAGCAGCAGCTACACTTCCTAGAAGGTGCTCAGAGAGGCAGCAAGTCTTCTCAGACTCTTGCTAGAGAGGCTTGGTGACTCTATAGAGTGTGACAATGATCTCTAAACACTTTTTTTCCCCGGACTGAGAGTACATTCTTTACATCTAGCATATCAGGACAAGGTAAAAACTTCCAGCTTACCCAGAAAATTGGAGCATAAAAAATGGATGAATGACATAGAGCTTATTTTTAGTTTGGATTCTCCCCCATTCTATTTAAAGCATGAAGCCCAGAGGCAACAAACAAAATCCAAGTCACATGAAAATGTTTTGCACTAGCAGCCAGGTGATCCAGCAGAGCACCCTGCAAAGCAGCAGCAAGGGAAGCCTGGGTAGCTACAACCCACCCAGGTGGTACAGTGCCACACAGATGAATGCACAATGTAAACACACTCTCTAGCCATGTTTCCTAAGGGAGGAGCTCAGGCAGGAGCTAACAGATTGCTTGCAAAAAGCACGTACAAATCTTGAGGCAAATCAGGCTAGGAGCGGGCAATGACAGCAAACCTTTGATGCTTCTCATAAGACCACCCAAACTTTTATTTCACCCTGTTTATATCAATAGGTCAAATATTATTTCAAATGGGGGGAAAATGGGCATAGCAAGCCTCAAAGAGACTTACCAGTGAGAGAAAAAGAAAGCTGAGAAATCTCTCACCTCTGAGCAATTGCTAGAGACTGGGCATTTCCACAGCAACATACCAGCAATTATTGATGCAATGATTTGGCTATGCTAACATAGCAGTAGCTGTAAAAGACATCATAATCTAAGGTAATGGTCAGTGCAGCAAGCTGCAAGCAGTCAAAACATCACGGCCATGTCCCAGTATAAAGCTAAAGCAAAGCTTCACTGGCACCTCACTTGCTGTGGGATATGGGACGTGTAGGCAGTGATGAAGGCAGAGCAAGTGCTCATTTGCAGCAGAAGAACTTCACATTGTTGAGTGCTGTGTCATCTTGAAGCCCCTGTGGGGGCTCTACCATGGTCTGGAGACCACATATCTTGCAGCTGTTGGTCCATGGGCCAAAGCTGCCCCATGACAGTCCTTCACCTACCAGCACAGCTTCATCTGAGCATCTGAACTGAATGTTGTTGGCTACTGTGTCATCACCTCCTCCTTGGGGCTTCTCTGTTCTCAGTGAGAAGGAGATCAGGTAGCCTTCAGGGCAAACTTGGAAGCTAGTCCAGGTACCCCACCTGACAAAAAGCAAATGGAAAAATGTCTGGGGTCTGTGAGCTACTGGGAAATGCTCCTTCTCCTTGTCATACTGCTCTGAAGCTTCACACTTCCTTGACACAGCCATGACACAGCGTCCTGCTGCAGTCAGGGGCCCCTTCCTTTCTCCTTTATTTTTTCTTGCCTTCCAAAGATGTACTTTTCTCTTCATTGATATCTCATCAGAAAAACACCAGGAAGACTGAGATTGGATAGTTACGGTTCTGGTGGAAATTCCAAGGGCAGCCTGAGCACGTGTTTTATGATGCATCCCTGACATGTGTGACAGGTACAGCCAGGAGAGCAGCCTCTCTGCCTTCCAGAGGTGCAGTGCTGTTCCCTGCAGCAGGGCCAGGGCTTCCACCAGGCAGCTTCTAGAGGTATGGTTAGAAACCCTTCAAAATAAAGACTTTAACTCTGAGACCATACTTCAAGCATTCACAGTGCTCTGCAGAAAATCCAAGGGCAAACAAAATGTGGTAAAGTGAGGTAACCATGTTTAACAGCCCTCAAAATCAATTAAAACAAGCCCTAACTACTTGTTTTAATTCATTATACTACAGCACTATGTATACAACAAGTCAGAGAGAAAAGACCCCTGCAAATGGTGACACCCAAGGGTGCTTTGGGAGCTGGTGCATGACAAACAGGAGAGGAACCACAGTGTCACTTACTCCCCCACCATGGACTCAATGGTTATTGAGCCATCCTGACAGTGCAGGCATATGCCATTCAGAGCAGTGTCATCTCCTCCAAACTGGTCGGGCTCCACCTGCAGTGAAAGTCACACAGGGACAGAGGTAAAGGCAAGGGGCAAAAGACACAGGAAAAGTCCTTTACATGCCTGATGCAAACAGTCCCACCACCTTTCTGTAACGGGAAAGAGAAAATGCCTTGGAAAGCACATCGAAAAAGATGGCTGTCACTGGGAAATCGCCTAATCCTTGTAACACCTTCTTTGTGTTTTGCAAACTATTTCTGACCCAACAGGTAAGGCAGAGGCTCAGAATCTCAGGAGAGACACTGGTGGTGGATGCCTTTCTCCCCGAATCCAGATTTTTGCACCCATGTGACTTTTCCCAGCAAGATCAGCCACATGCAGACTTTTCTGGTGTACCTATAGTGGCAACATCTGCCAGAAGACTCATAGTTTTATGTATAGAGTATCATACTCAAGAAGAGGAAAAATCTGCAGAAAATCCCTAGGGAAGGAGATGGTAGGGAAGGGAGAGGATTTTACCTTCAGCGCAAACCCATTGGCATATCCATGACGGCAGAACTGCCGGCTGCCCCACTCGCCCCAGTGGCCTCCGTTGGGCACAGTGAGGACAGAGGTGTGGTCATGCACCCCTGTGCCTGGAGGGCAGAGGAGGAGCAGGATGAGTGCAGCTGGCACGAGGAACTTCATCTCTTGTGCTCTGCATCTGCTGAAGGAGAGCTGGTGTATGGACTGGGGAATTGATACCCTTCCGAGGCTGCTTGTCTTTCCCTACCAGGCTGTTGGTAAACACCTTTGGAACAATAGTTTCCCCCCAGGCAGTGCCAGAGCACTTGCTGACCTGCTCACAGTGCCCACGAGGAGATCCGCTGGGAGTTCAGCAGCTGGCATGCAGCAGACACTGTGGCCACAGGTGTATCCACCATCACTGAAGGGCTATGGGAACACCTATGTGCTCCTTGCTGTGCTTGTGGTGGAAGCTTAATATCACTTTCTGCTTCTGGCTATGCAGGTATTTGGAAATGGGAATTTTTGCCTTCTGAGAGTAACTGCCACAGCCATTTTACCTGCTGCTCTTTGGCAAGGCAAGTCAAACTAGATGAAGAAACATAAGGGATGTGATCTGGAACAAAGAATAAGGAAACTCATGCCCTGTGTCTGCCAGTATCTTCTGTTGAATAGGATTCCTGGGAAGCTCAATAACTGTGTAGGTAATTTATGATTTTAATGTCCTTCTTTTCAACAACCATTTTTATCTCAATAAAAAACTGTATGCTTTGCTTTTGCAACAAGCTTAACCAAAGTCAGATATGCCAGGATGCCCACAGTGGTCCTCGGGACTAAGTGCCATCAGGGACAAGTTGAAAGGCAGAGTTTCTAGAAAGGTGATACTGAGTCTGAGGGCACAGTCTTTGCAAATGTCAATGCAGGTAGAGGTGAATTTGACATCCCAGAGTTGAGATCCTCTTGACATAGAGTTAACCATTGCTGCAGAGGGCCCTCGGTCAGTCTTGCAGCATCTGGCAGAAGCTTTCTAGAAGTTCAATAGGCAAAGAAGAGAATGCATTTTAGAGAAGTATCTTGATCTTCAGGATGTTATAGCGAGATGTCAAACCTTGAACTAGCAGAAGACAAAGAATTTCCCTCTTCTAGGTTTCTCTTACAATTCCTGTTCTGTTCTGTCTGTTCCTGTCCCACTAAAAGGTGATGTTTCTCTTCCCACTCTTGATTCTGTATTCTTCTTACACTTGTCAGTGGTCAGTACAGGTGGCAGTACAAATGCAAATTAAGATGATGGGCAGTTGGATGATCCTTTTTGTGAAAGGCACTAAAAGAGCACTGCATGCGATGGAAGCACAGCCGGTTTTCCTTTTTAAATGAGAACTTTTATTTTATTTCTCCAAAGGGATGTCAAAATCCAGAGGAGATGTGTTTTCTCCCACAAGGACTGTGCAATCACATCTGGCAAACCAGGTGTGTTTGTTCAGGCAGGGTCACACAGTGGCTGCGGAGGACACTCAGACCTGCCCTTGGCAGCACATGGATGAAAAGGAGCAGAAGGAGTCAGAAAGTAAAGGCTGGGACCTGGTTAACGCTACAAAAGGAGCAGGATTCCCTCATTCATTTCTCCTTTGCCAGTCCAAAACCATCACCTTTGGCCACTTCACCTCTAGCAGCAGTGATGCAGGTCCACAGTCTGGCAGGACCCACCTCTCCCCTCAAACTTTGCTCAAATCATAAGATTCCTGCCTTTTCCCATCCTCAGAGGAGGATCCTAGGGCACAGTGAGCCCCAGTGTGCAGAGGATTGGGACAAGGTAGGAGGTGAGGCCACCTTCAGGGGTTTGGCCATGAGAAATGACCCCTGTGCACATTCCACAGGTCTAGGAGAAAACTCAAGCCCAAGAGGAGAACTATTAGAGAACCATTTCTCCAGGACTTGGGAAGTATCATTTTCCTATTTATAACCAAACAGCTGGTAACCTGGGCTGCCAAATGAGAGATGCCTTGGACTTGATTTCACAGTACATGGCTTAGATAGTATTTAATACGTGCAGGGCAGACACTGAATTTGCTACCACATAACAGTGCCAATTTTACTTGGATGCCTCAACAAGTTTCCAAAGATCAGCTTACACAGGCTATCAAAATCAAAAAAGTCTACAGTGGTGAGATCCAGATCTCTTATTGACACGCCTACCCTGCTTTCTTGCTCCCTCTCCTGTATTTTAATATCCTTGAAAATATCACAAAATTGGAAAACTGATGAATTTGATTAATGAAACATGACTACAGTAAAATGATGATGATACAGGGTATTTCATCCTTTCATTTTTCATCCAGTTTAATACAATTATTTTTGCAGGCAGAGAAGCATAAAAATTTTGCCACTACTTTTCAGCTTTTATGAAAACTTCTATTTTTTAAATAAACAGATTAATATAATATTAATCAGTATATTGATTTTATAAAATTATTATTGTGATGCTATGATATATTTAAAATCTACATGGAACATGGAAAAGAAATTTGTCTATAAGACACAAAAACATACAAGATACAAAAACATATACCATACAAAATTTGCTTATTGTATGATGTTATTGAAAAAGTTATGCTGTTCTTGAAAATTCATTCATTTCTGATTTTCACCCCTGAAAATACCACACATTTAGCAATACAAACTTCATTTGGCAGTGTTGTGTTCTCTTTCTTATATTCTGGGTTTCTCATATTCATGTAACCCTTCTGCTGCCCAAAGGACAGAGATCATTTCAGATGCTGGACTCTTTTGAGTGAGCTGTAGGAAGGGTTGAAGGCAGCCAGAGTCCAGGAACTCTGAACTGGAAGTGGAAGTAAACAGCATTGGCCAAAAGAGAAGTCAATAAATACAGGGTGATGGTTTTGGCTGAATGACTGTGTGCCTCAGTGTGCTCTAGGCCATTTTACCCTCTGCCCACACCGTTACCAGGGTTCTGGTTGCCACCCATCAGCTCTCAGTAGCCACGCTCCTCAGCAGCTCTAATGCCAAATTGGCCATTACAATTGGGTATAAATCCATCATAAATCACACAGCCTGGCTCTGCCAAACCTTCCTCACCTGCAGCTTGGGGTGTAGATAAGGCACTCCACAGCTAACTGCATCCTGCAAAAGAGCACACTATCTCATGGACATGGTACATCAGCAAACCCAGAAGTCACACCTCGTGCCAAAGAAATGTGAAAGGGCAATAAAAAAAAATGTGAAAAATATGAATAAGCAACAGGCTGCATTATTTAGAAAGAAGAGATGAGATTCTGAATGAACACAGATGTCTCCATCTGAAATAACTGCAGTGGGCTCCCTTTATAGCTGCTGAGAGAGACAACATGACAATAACAGAGAGGAACAGATACCTTCACGTGAACCTCTCCCTAAAATCATCCATTCATCTCTGCTGACTACAGGGAGGCGTGATCCCTATCTGAACTAGTCTAATAACCTCAGACTCTGTTTAGGCTTTTGCAGGCTAAAAACAGTAGTGCTGAATGAGAATCAGTTTTGAGTAATATGGGCAAATGTTTAAGAGAAAATGAGTAATCAAATTATGTGCTCTCTGGTCCTCATTTTCTCATTTGCTAAATTGACTCAGATTAATAGAAAATTGAATGGCAGGAAAAATGTAAGCGAGAGACATCAGAAACGAGACAAGAGCCTGGATTTTCTAGGTGCATGAGCAGAAAGAAGCTATAATGCAAATAACAAAAGTATAGCTGTTTCTCAGATGTAAGAGGAGAGAATTTTGCATTAGTGATGGGATGTAAAGATGACCTACATGTAGAGGTGATGCTCCCCTTGTTATGAAGTTATTTTCAGGTGGTTTCCCACCTGCCCACTACCCCCAGCTTTCATATAAAACTTCACCTTGAAAATTTAGGCAGTTATCTTATCTACTAGGCTGAGCATACATTATTGTTTTTAACACAGCAATTACAATCTTTACAGTTTCACAAATATTTTATTTCTATAAAATTAATAGAACTAATTTCCTTCATCTATGAATGATGTATGTCTTCTTTCTATTGTCTTATTCTTTATTTGCTTGTTGCAATTTTTGTTTTCAATTACTAATAACATTTCAACACATTCTTGTGAAAGCCTAATGGCACTGCTGTGGAATCTCAATTTCTTTCAGTTTCCAATTCCTGTCTGAGACCCAGCATTTCAAAACTACTTTTTTTTTTTCCCATTAAATTAATTTCAGCATTACCTGCCCACACAAGAACAGAAAACACATAAAAGGTCCACTTGTCATTGAAATCTCATTGTGATTTCCACTTGCATACGATGGCCAACAAGCAAATCAAATATTCTTAAGAACCCCGCTGAGCAGAAAGAAAGCAGACACCATGGCCAGAATCACAGAAATTGCTTGGCTTATGTCTCATGGTTTTTACATCTTTTGCACTGAGACATTCACTTCTTTTCCTCATAGATGTGTTAGGGGCCAGAATTAGCAGGAAAGGAGGTTCACAAATAAGGACCAGAAAACAGTAGCTAAAAAAGCAGGAGTATCTGCTCAGGCAGGATTGTACAATGGCAGTCGGGGATGGAGAAAGTGCTGTGTGGCTGCAGTCCAGGTGTGCTGAAGAGAGGTGGAGGGAAGCTGTGAAGGGAACACCTGGGACCTGCAGACAAAGCTAGAGCACACAACTCAGTCCATTTCTGCCCAGGGTACAGGACACTACTGGGAAAGAACAGAAACCAAGGCACTGTCTCATGTGGTACTGCTACTTGAAGGTCTAATCCCACACACACTGTTTTCTAGACCTCTCATCATTTTTGCTGATCTCTTCTGGACTGTACTCAGTTCATCAAACACCGCTTTGGAAAGTGTTTCTACAGAGATCTTGTCACTGCAGCATTACAGTTTAAAGGTGGAAGTTTATTAATTGTTAATTTAGTTAAAATACCCAGCATTTTAGCAAGGGTGGTATTTGCACCTCTCTTCCTGCTGCCTCACCAGCGACTCTCTCTCAACTCTCTTTGAAAGTGACTATTCTCGTATTAGTGCATATTTTGCACCTGTGCTTATTTTGAATTCCATCCCCAATCCTCTAATGTCTTCATCTCCCAGGCTGATGACATCTATAAATTTAATAAGCAAACTCTCTATTCTAGTGGGCGGTAAAATAAATAAAAATATTGAGTAATTTCAGACCTAGATTTGTCTCCTGTGGGACATGGCTTGATATGTGTTTTTACAGCCGTATCAGGCTCTCAACATTTTTTACTATTGATTCAAATTGCTAATTAACAAAAACCCCACAAAGAGATAGAGAGACAGACTCTTCTACAGTGCAGATTTACTGACAGCCAGAGACCAAATGCCAATTTACACCCGCTGCAAATCTTCAACTAAAGATCACTCCACATATGAAAACAACTTATTCTAGCCACTTATTCTGAAAATTCATTGGGAAAAGTTCTCAGTTATCGTTAACCACATCCACAAGGCTGTTCCAGCCCCTTGAAACTGAGGCTCAAGAACGCTAAGACAGAAAAACAGATTAAGCTCTACTGAGGGTTGGGGAAGGGAGGGGGAAAGAAGGAAAATAAAGAAAGAAACTGCAAAAAGCTCTGAAAATAAAATTGAATATTTGTAGATTATTTTTATAACTACCGGATCACTTAAAGTTCCCTTTATTTTTTAAATAAAGGACTTTATTAACAGATCCTGAACACAGGTGAAGGGGAGGGTGAAAAGAAAGGAGAGAGTATGTCTTTGTTTGGCATCAAAATGTCTAAAAATGTTTAATATATGTAAATAACTTTTTCTTATATCAATTTTTTTTAATCTCCTAAGGTAATTCAGTTGCTGGTTGAAAATACTTCAGCCATCACTGATCTACACCCAGAGCCAGGCAATGTGATGGTGTAGACTATGCCTCCTGTTTTGACAAGAAGTCTTGAGGCCATTACTCATGGAAGAGAGTCCATATTCTTCCAGTAAATCCATACATGGAATTACAATCCCCTTCCAGTCCAGAGCAAGGCAGAAATAAATGACGGTCATTGTGAGCTGCCATGAGTCATTACTGCTGGCCACTGCAGTCTGAACATTTGCACTCTGAGAAAAGACTCAAGCAAGTGTCTTTCCCTCAAGAACTCTTCACAGACAGTCGGGCTGATCCAGGGAATTTAGTGTGAAACAGACCCTGTTCTCTAGAGTTAGCTACCCACCTCTGGAATTCATGCTGCAAAGCCTTTAAGCACAGCATTAATGTTCTGGATTTCATTTATATTCCTAAGGTTCACCAAGTGCTAAAGAGCTTTGCTGTACTTGAGCTTGCAGCACCTTAAAAGTTCAGATCTTCAATTAGCAGCCTTCAAATCAAGGTCCCAAAGCCCTCACCACTGACCAGTGAAGTGACTGCTTGGGAGGCAGCCCTGGTCCTGCTCCAGCTTCAGCAGCTTTGCTGCTCTGGGGTCTCTGTCAGGAACAGAAGGATATTAGGGGAAACACTGGTTAGGCACAGATTAACACAAGATATCCCATACCTGGGACTAGTTCGGAGTGGAAACATGAAGGCTAGTCCTGCTGAGCTTTGAATAGGTATTTCTGCTGTGCTTTTGGCCCTGCTGTATGTTTGACTTCAACTGCTGCAAACACACTGATCCAGACCTACATCCTTCACCTCACCGCCATCATAGCTGTCAAGAGCAAGGATTGGTCACCACCTACAAACAATGGTAGCTGTTTAGGGCATGATCCATATATTATTTACACTC
Source organism: Drymodes brunneopygia (assembly GCA_013400955.1). NCBI lineage: Eukaryota > Metazoa > Chordata > Aves > Passeriformes > Petroicidae > Drymodes > Drymodes brunneopygia. Next base: position 513,151 of record VZTZ01007236.1, on the reverse strand, counting down.
TATTAAAACCCTGATCTAGAAAGGTCCAGTTTACTTGGTGAGTTTCCATAGTGTTCTTCACGGAGGTATCCAAGGGCTCCACAAACATTAGTTCCCATTGTGAAACAAGGGAGTGACATTTCTCCAGGCAGTAGTCCAGGCACCAAGGTGCACAGACTGAAGACAGAAGCACCCATTCACTCTGATTTCCTTGACTATATTTCAAAGTTTCGAGTATTACAAAGGATATAATAATTCAAGGCAAAGCTACAACAGCTTGTGAAAACCCTGGTCTAAAGTTGAGACCATAGTGCCTCATGGCAGACAATTCAGACAACAACCAATGATTGGAAATTCATTTAGGAATAAGTGAAATAATCCACCTTGAGCCACCAAGGGAGTCATGACAGAGATGCCCAAGGCAGCATTCACCATCGGGACACAGGTTTAGGTCCCCAAGCCCTATCTTGGTGACCCATCATCCCAGACTGACCATAGCTAGACCCTGAGTCCCTGCACCTGATCCTGATGCTGAGATCCAGTTCCCTTTGCAACATTTTCTGCTTTGTCCCTTGCCCAAAACCTTGGAAAGGAAAAGAGGAACAATTACCCCAGCATCATTAAAATTGCAGCACTAAATGGGGTATGTGGGCCACATCCCACTAGCTCAAGCTCTCATGGGTGACACTGAGAGTTGCAGGGAGCAGGTAGAAGGTAGAAGGAGTGTTGGAGAGACAGACAGAGAAGGCAGATGTCTCTGTCCTGGCACCAAGGTACTGAACATGGACAAAGCAAGGAGGAGCCAGAACAGCCATGGGTAGAAGGCAAGGGAGACACTGTCAGCCCAGGAGGAGATACCATCCACATGCTTGCAGTGCTCTGTAGAACACAGGACTCTCTCCCACCTCTTCCCCCAGCCTTGCGAATTCATGGAAGCCCACCTGGAGAAGGCAATTTTGGCTGGGACCGTGGGACCAAAATGCTTGCTGGTAAGAGGAAGCTTCTCTTCCAATGGCTTACTGTAGCTCCCCCACCTCCTTACCTGGGGTGCTTGCTTGCAGCCAGCTGTTGGGAAGGGCAAAGAATTGCCGTGGAAGAGATGTTAGACATGAGGGAATCCTGCATCCTAGAAAAGCCAATGGTTTTCCCTAACCCCAGCTCCTACCTCCTGTTTCAGACCATGTATGCCTGTTTTTGTCCACAATCCCCATGTCTGATTTCTGGCCCCTCTGTATTTTATTTGGGAAGTTCTGAACCTACACTGTCTGTGCACAGCACAGGTACATTTCAGGAACAGGGGAGGCTGTGTGTCTCCTTTCTGTCCAGCACCAAGACAGGGGAAGGTGTGCAACAGTTGTTGCAGCACCTCCTCCTCTGCTCAGGGCTGAAGTTTACCTAGCAGGGATGGAATAACCATCCAATTAATGCAATTGCTGCCAAGGCTCATCTGCATTGGTGAAAAAAATATATATTTTTTTGTTATGTTTAATGTTCACGCTAATTAGAAATTACAAAGTAATGTGGAGAGGGAATTGATATGATTGATACATTGTCAGACTTCACATTGTTCCAAAAACACCTGCTGCTGAAATGCTGACTTTTTACAACAGGGCAAAAGTCTCCTTCTAAGAAAGGCCTGAACCTGAAGTTGAACAGACAAGGACACAGCACAAGGTGTTTCACCACAAGCCTTTCTGTTGTGGCAAAGCTACAACCATCACTGGAAAGGAACCTGCTCAGGACAGCTGTTATTCTTTCCCTCCACAGCTTCCTCTGAATTCTCTACTGCTTCTGAAAGACTTAAAAGATAATTTTTTTTCTTTTTTTTTTTTTTTTCCAGAAGCCACTTACCCTCATCCCCACCCACTATAACTTGCACTGGAATGCTGCTGGTTTGTATCACTCTCCTCTCACCTGAGCCAATGAGCACAAGCTTCCTGATCCCCTCCTCTCCAGAGTCACCTCAGAGCAGAGGTAAGCCCCACACTCATGGGACCTGACAGTCCCTGAATAGACTTGACATTTCTGTGGTGGCACCCATGAAAATCACCTGTCCTGAGATCTTCTCACAGAGAGGGTACCTACCCTCATGTAATGACAGCTCATCTTTATACATGTTTGTAAATTTGCATGCATGAATTAAGAAAGGGTAAAATTCTTTAGCAAGTTTAATATTGTTTGGTCCCCACCAAAGCCTGCCACTGCAGCTGACCTGTACAGGGTCTTGCCCACAGCAGGTGTCCTACAGGAAGCCCACCTAACTCTTCCTCTTTGCTGCCACAGACAGGTTTTCAGACAGTCAAAAGAGCTTCTTCTCTTGGAAGACTCATCATGACCATGCTGGGCTCTGCTTTGTCATCTCACTGCTCTGAAGAGTCTGCCTGTATGCACTTGCCAGTCATGTTGGTTTTGGCATGTCCCTGAAACCCTGACAGTGTAGTGTCCATCCCTTCTCCCAGTGTTCATCCCTCATGACATACTAGAAAGGGGAGAGACCCTCACATTGAGCACAAGGGTGACGGAATACTAGAGTGCTTGCAGGGTGGTTCCTTGAGGAAGGATCTCAGGAATAGTAGAGGGAGAGAAGAAAGCAGATAGCTTCTTTTTATTCTTTTCATGGCATCACCTGCAGGTCAAAGCCCTTTCTCAGTGGTTCTCTTCACTCCTTCAGGTCTGTGTGGCTGCACCCAAACAGCAGGTCTGGGTGTCCCTGGCTGCTCCTGTGTCATCCTGCCAGAGCAAACACACCTGGCCCTCCAGCTTCTCTCTTGGGTTCTTGCTTGGTTTCTTATTTCAGGGGAAAAAAAGTGAGTGCCTTGATGAAAAATCTCCCTTTCTCAGCTATTTGCTATGCTATGGTCCCTTCTTTTTTTGTACTCAGATAAAACTCCTATCCTTTTGGAGAGAGCCTTTGTATCCCAATCCTGCTGCCTTTGGTCCCTTCAGAAACTAATTTTCTTGCAACACTTTGCTGAGCCCATCTTGTCCTTGGTAGTAAATTAATTACATAAAAATACTAAATCAAACAAATAATTGGTTGCTCATGGTATACTAAACCATGAGTTTCCAGTGTACCTGTTAGAGTGTTTTCTTTTCTAAGCAGTTTTAAAAAGGAGCTATGCCTATCAAGAAACGCACAGTGCAGCATTGGTAGAATTTGCATTTGCAGAATTCATGACACAAACCTCCACCATCTGAGTGGGGATCACTGCTCTAGGAGAAGCAAGCTGCCATTTTAGTATATAATTTTTTTGTCTGTCTCCCTCAAAGCATAGCCTTCTCACTGCTCCACAAAACTTTAAAGAAAAACATTTACACTGATATATTGTAAATAGATATACATTGTGATATATTCACAAACAGAAAATTTCTGCACAAAATGGATATAGACTGCAAAAGCTACAAGCTATGGAAACTAGAGAAGCAACAGGAAGAAGTCCCAACAGGCATTGCTAGCCAGGCTGTACACAGCAATAATGCATATAACTCCTTCTAGAAGAAAATGCTAGTATCATGCTGAGTCCAGATATTTTGCAGTTCCTTTTAAAAATTGGAATTTATTGCAGATGAAACCCTAGAAGAGATTTTTTTTCTTTTTTTTTTACATGGTAATGTGTTCAATGTGTGCTTTAATTAGTGTGCACACAAAGACTTGGGCTGCACATGCAACAAGCAGAAAAAAACACAAGAAAAGTAAGAAAGAGAAATACACTCTACAAATAAAGCCCCTTTCTCTTAATGCATCTTTCAGCAGCACCATTCCTCCGTCCCATAGCAGAGTTAAGGTGAGGTCAGGTTTAGGGCCAGGGTCTCAAGGTCCTCAGGGCTGGAGGTGCCCCTGCATCTCACTTGGTGGAACAGTTTGAGATAAAACACTATAGTCTAGATAACAGCTGCCTGGAGAGAAGATGGAATGACTCTCTGTAAAGATCTGAACTTGTTTATAGTGGTGAATAATTAGAAGCAATATTAGAAAGGAAAGTTTGAAACTAAGAAAATATTTGCCCTCAACGAGCCTTAAGTGTCAGGCAAAGCTAAAATATTCAGCCAGTGTGTGTTCTCTATCAAAGCTAGACGTACTTCTGTGCTGGCAAGAGGTAGACACAATTTTAACAGGGAAAACATGCTATGACAAGAACAACTAATTTCCTCCAGGGGAGGAAAATGCAGCTATACACAGCTTGCAGGGAAACTGTGCTTGCCTTGCCTCTGAGAGCTGCCTGTGTGCGACACTCTGGGTTTCACAGAAGCATTCCTTGGCAGAAGGTTTTGCTCACCAAGCACTGAATTCTCTGTCCGTTTGGGGTTACCCCAGGTTTCACCTCTCTCTCCAGAACTGCTGGAAGCCCCTCAAGGGCTCCCCATTAGGGCTGCCAGGCAGTGGAGTGAGCAGAGGGAAGCTGCTAATGGAAAATGCTGCTCTCAGGCTGCCCACCCTTCCACAGCCCAGTGCCAGTGACAGCCAGCACAGGTCACTGAAGACCTGCTCAGCTCTGGGTCAAGGAGCAAGGGCTGTGCAGTCACCAGGCCAGAGCTCAAACACAGATACTTGCCAGGCCAGGCACCCGGGGGCTTGGTCTCCTTTCCTGTTGCTTCCAGGGAGCAGGAGCACAAATCACATTTTTGTCATCCCTGCATTGCACTGGATTGGATTTGTACTACAGGTAAAAGCCTTCTTCGCTGGCAGTAGTGTTTTATGCCTGCTACCCACTTGTCATTAACTCCACCTGAAAACCCTCCTTGATCCCAGAACGTGATTTTTCACCACCACCACCTGCAGTGACTGCAGCAGTTCACAGCTCCTAGGCTGCATGCCAAAAACTATCTATATATCTATATCTAGATTTCCCTCAGTTTTTCAGTAATTTTATGCTGCTGGAATATGGATTTCTTCTCTTTCTTAAAAATTTATGGACATTTCTCAATAAAAACTTTCACAAAAATAGGGCAATTCATGAACCCTGTTAACCTCCCACACAAATGCCCTATTTGAGCCAAATCAACCTCTGTTTCCCTCATCTTTACCTGTTCCTCCAAGTAGGATTGCACTTGGTCTTCGAAGGATTTTGAACACTACAAATGGCATCTGCACAATTCACTTGAGTAATATTTGCTTTGGGGAATTTCCTCAATGCTTTGGTCATTTTGTCCCTTCTTCACCCACAGTCAGGTATAGAAGGACAAAGCCCATGGCTTTCTTGAAATTCAGGTCCAACCAGCTTGGCCACAGTAGCTTCACCAGTGAGGCTAATGTCTTTTTTATTTTAACTGTAACCCTACAGGAAATGCAGTCACAAAAATTTTAAGAAAAAGAAAAATACCACCACAATTTTCTCTCCCAACTGGGGCAAGTCACTGTGGAAAAACACTCTATTAACAGCATGAGTCTCTTCTTCTGTGGCCACATCTGCACAATTTTATCATGTAATTAGACCCTGGCTCTGGCCAGTGAGGGATCTATTAGCTAAAAGTTCCTCAGACAAAAGGAAGCCTTAGTGCATAAATTAATGCAAATCAAGCCTGCGGTCTTCCCTCCTGTGATGCTGGGAACTGTTATGTTCTCAGTGTTGCTGCAAGAAATGAAGCCTCTGTTATAGCCTGTGGACAACAAGCTGATGAGAGGGGAGATAAGGGCAGGGCAGAAGACAAGATCCAGGGCTTCATCTTTAAGGCCTGGATGAGAAAGAAATACTCAGGAAACAGTCAACTTTGTGGAATGGTATTGAAACCATGTGGTGTGTCCACTTGAGTGTCACCTGGAGGTAACACAGAATTCCAGTGCCAGCCACTGAAAATGCCTTCTTCAGATGTGTCAGGAAATGAATGTGCCTTGACAAAACAGATCAGGGATGGCTCAAATCTCCTTAGCAGCATAGCAAAGCTCAGCTCCAACACCCCAACAACTCCCAACTGCAATACACTCCATCTCTGCAGAGGAGAGCAGTGTTGATGAGTCTCAGCTGCTGCAATGGCATGGCTGCTACTGGGGCACTGGAAATCTGCTGTCCCTGCTCCCACACCAGGTTTTCACTGCTGCTGCACCAGAGGGACTCAGATTGGAGAGGTTTTCCAGTCCCAGAAAAGCGTAACAAAAAAGTGAACATATTCCAACAGTGCAAGTCCTGTTCCTTAAATTGCTCACTTAAATGATTAGTCCATGTCTGGCAATAGCAGAGAAGCTCAAATAGTTGGTTTTTTAAGTTTGGAGTTTTTTTGAGAGAGAGAGTTTACTCAAGTAAACCACTGTTTCTACTCTCCTTTTCCATGTTTGACTCCCTAATGTCCTTTCACCTCCCCATCCCTACATTAAAAAAGAGCTGGTGCCAGTCTGAGAGAGTGTTTCCTAACCACAACCAAAGCCAGATCTGTGCCAATGCTCAGGCAGCCTTATTTGGGCTCACCCAGCTCCATGAACAATGCTGTAGCTGGAGAAAGCGCCAAACATCCCAGGAAATTGCCTCCATGGTATTCCTTTCATGTCAGTGCTAGGCAGGATTTATTTCTTTGTTTGTTTTCCTCAGTGCTGCTTGGGGGATATTTACCCTTTGCTAGGCTTACATTGCTGGTCAGGAAAAGGACTCCCCAGGCAGCAGGAATTTGATGTCCCACAGTTTCTTATCTGCAACTCGAGTCCAGCTTGTATTAATAAAGGTTGAGGATTATTTAGGACTTCCAGTCTGCTGGACAGTTGCAGAGGGGATGGGAAATTCAGGGTGGACTTATACTCACAGTAAAACATAACACATGCAATAAGAAGTGATTTAACAAATACTTTCATATACTTAATCTAATAAACATAGCATATGCTGTAATATATATGTGGCCCTGGTTACTTACATTCTCCATCAGCAGTTTGTGTAAACAGATCCCAGCTGTTCAACTGCTTTTGCTCGTGTTTTCCCAATTTCATCCTGGAAATACAGAGAAAACAAACACTTCATACTGATGTTTTTGGCAGCAGCCTTCACCCATTTACTGGTGTGAAGCTCCCGTAGACTCCTATCACTTGACATTTCACACTGCCCCCTCTGAGGCACCTACAGAGGCTTGAGTGCCTGGGAGCACAGTGGTGCAGGGGCCGAGGCAAGCAGCTGGGCAAGGCTCCAGGGAAAGCTGTTCCCAGCCAGCCTACAAGCAACTGTGACATGATCCTGCATGGCTGAGGGGGAGAACTGGCATCTCCCTCCCACCCCTGCCCATTCACTCACAGCTCCAGGAACCAACACTTCAGCCAAGAGCTGTGGCTGCAGCGTCCCTGTGGAGCACTCCGAGCCATGCCCGTGGGAGCTGCGCTGCTCCCCAGGAGGCGCTTCCCACCTGGGTCCCCATCAGCCCAGGAGAAGCTTCACGCCCAGGGAGTCTCCAGAGGAGGGAGCAGCTCCTGGGGGCTCTGCCACAGCTCAGCAGCTGAAGGCCAGGATGGCCTCTTGGCTTGCAGAATTAGTCATTTGATTGGAGCAAACAGGTCTGAGAAGATGTTCAGGAGGTCTCCTGGTGCATTCCTACTCCAAAGCAATCCTGCGCACTAGGCACCACTGATGCATGCCTGCTCAGACTTCCCCAAAAATCCCCAGTGATAATCTTGCAACCTCCCTAGGCTTCATGATTGTTATTAAGGGTACTCCTCAGCCAATCTTAGCCTGCTGCAGTACACATCTATTATTCTTTGTTCAGACAGAGTCCAGACCATTCCCTTCCACTTTGCAGCAGTATTCTGGACTGTTGCAGGCTCTTATCCTGTCCCTGTCCTGCAGCAGCTGTGAGCTGTTGGCAGTGCATGGGGACTTGTTAACCTCCCTGCAGACCCCAGGTGACTGCACTCCTACTGTGAAATGGTTTCTAAGCCCCTGGAGCAATGCCTAGCTCCCCAGCCTACTCCCTACATCTCCCCCTTTGAACAGGGGTTCCTATACAGCCACCTGCCTCCCCCCTTGGCCCCTTAGAGGTGCCACCCAGCCTGGCTCTTCATGGCATGGAGGGAGCTCAATGAGGAAGAAGACAGAAAAACCTGGGGTAGACTTTCTCCCCTGAGCTCCCTGCGTTGTCCCTCCCATGGCAGCACTGGCTGCAGCCCCCTAATTGAACTGCTGTTCCCAGGACTCCCTCTCCCCTGTCCCCCCACAGCTCAGTTACACACTTCCAGCTCTCATGCTCCTTATGCACAGGTCTTGTTTTCCAGACTGCTGACTATTTCCATTACTTTCTGTTGGACTCTATCCAACCAGGCTATATCCTGCTGGAAGTTCAGTGCCCTCAGTTGAGCAGAGCAGCCCCGCTAGGGGCTCACACTTGCTGAAAAGAAAACTCACTCCATTTGTCTTGTAGGCTGTAATTTGGTTCGTATTTCTCAGCACGGAGATGACCTGACACTGCTGACTCACGCATTGCCTTTGGTCCTTTATGGCCCCCAGACCCTTCTCTGCAGAGTGATCTCAATGCAGGTATTTTTCTTCATGCTGCTGCTTATTTCTGCAGAAGGTGGGAGCTCACCCTTGTCCCTGCAGGATCGCATTCTATTTTTCTCAAACTATTTCTCCAGTTTGACAAGACCATTTGTCAAGCTCAAGCTGCGTCTTCCAAAGTACTTGCAGCCTATTCCAGCTTGCTGTGGCCTGCAAAGTTAATAAGCTTGTTATGTATTTTATAGACCACCATTAATTATGACCTGGCCTGGCATTTCCCTGCTAGTGAATTTCTTCCCAGAGGCCAACCTGTTCATTCTTCATGAAGCTTATCTGAGGAAATTGGACTTGGTCAGGCAAGAGATAGGAGGAAACAAAGCTAAACTCAGATAATTACTTGTTTCCCATCTGAGGGGAAAAAAAGGTAACACATAATGCATGTCATCTGCTTCATTTAGCAGTCAGAGCCAGCAGTAAGTCACAAATGTCTGTCCCTATCCTGTGGGTGTGTCACACAGCCACCAAATCAAGATCCCCTCCCATGTGCCAGCATGTCCCAGAGAGGGGCTGAAAGATGGAAGAGGACTATGCCTGCAGTGGCTGGGGCAAAGATTATCGACGAGCCTGGGGGAGACAGCCAAAGCAGGACACTGCTGAAGGCAGGGCTCAAAAGGCAAAAGCCATGGGAACTGCATGCTCAGGAAAATGGAGCTCAGCAGCACAGCCCTGTCCCTGCTGTGCCCATGGAGGCTCCTGGGCTAACAAAGGGCTTGTGTCTCCTTTGGCTGTACCAAGGGATTTGCAATGACAGTAAGGAACCTCTCTCTTTCCATGATCTACCTTCTGCCCTTGTACTTTCAATACTCTGTCTCACAAGGAGAATTCATTAGTGATTGATGTATTTTTCTCATGAGGTGATCTGGGCTTTTTTTTTTCCCCTCTGTTTGCAATCAGCCCTTGGAGTATAAGAGCTACAAGAATATCTGAAAATCAGGTTTTAGACTGGAGGGATGTTATTACAGAGGAATTTTGAGACTTTGAAGACAAGAGTAATGGGGATTTAACTATTCAAATCTCCAAAGTTCCCAGACAACACAGAGAATATCAGAAGGAAGTGCAAAGGAAGAGCTCAAAAGGATATATCTGTTTGGTTTAGAAAAGAGAAGGGATGAGATAATGTCTGGAAATTGATTAAAGTAGAGAAGTGACTGTGTAAACTGGGAGGAAGAGCATAAATCAGGCAAGAAATGTGTTCAGAATTAACTCAGAGGACAAGTCCAGAGAAGAATTCTGCTGTCACAGTCATGGCAGTAACACTGCCATATATCTGGTTTTACACCAGTTCAGTCCCAAACAACATCTCAGCAGACATGGCTTTTTCACAGAACCTGAGAGCCCTGCTCAAAGGCGGCACAACTTCAAAGAAAGTTTCTGGAGATCATATCCCATCAAGTTTTGAAGATTTGGTTTCCCCACAAAAAATTCTTTTGTCAAATTTGTTTATTTTCGCTCTTCAAAGTGAGCAAGCAGCAGTACATCATGCCAGGATAGCTGTGGCTTTGCTTGATATGAAACACCAACAAAACTGTGCCAGTGATAAAGTTTCCAGGGCTCACCACATGGAAGGAATTTCTTGGCAGATTTCATACACAAAGAGAAGCACATAATTCTTGGTAAATTTTAATTCGCTTTTGCACACATACCCCGTACAGATCAGGAAAAACTCTCCTAGTAATCTCTCCAGGCTGGCTGTGGGGCACCATCACAGCTGCAGGATGCCAATCTCTCTGTGTTTGCATCTCAGGGTTGAGATGTTGCTCTAGGTCCCTGTTGCCAGGTCCTCAGGAGTGCTCAGAGTAGCTCCTGGCTCTCTATTCCCCTTGCTCACCGAAAAATCATGGATACAGACCCTGCACAGGGTCCTTCTCCATTCCTCCCACCCAAAGGCAGTCTTCAAAGCAAACCAATGGGCTTGTGGACTGGCTGACAGCAGGAGCAGCCTGAAGGTTGTGGTACTGGAAGTACAAGACCAGGAAACACAAGTTACTAACTTGTACTTTGGGAAGGGTAAAAGAGAATTGTCAATGTGATACCATAAGGTAAAGGAAGCTGCAGGAGACTATGAGTGCCAATATTGTGGCCAGATGGAAAAAACAAAAGTAACATATCTGGTGGTAGATTGCATGTGAAAACATGGGAGACAAAAAGCACTTTGAGGAACAAATGACAGAGGGAATTAACACTATTAATGTTTCTTCACATCAAAGATTCAGGACCCTGTCAGAAAATCTGCAGGGCCGGCTGATATTTTAAAAAATCACAGCAGATACAGCCATTTTTTAATTATTTATTTGCTCAGTGCTTGTAGAAGAAGAAATTTTGTCTTCACATGGCTCCAGTCATTCTTGGGGGTTAGGGTTCCTAAGAAAGATTAGGTAGAAATCAAAATTACTTCAGAAGAGACATTTAAAAAGTCACAAAGTGAATAGCAATGAATGACTGAGGCAGATAATAAGTACTCAGGAGGTCTATGTCTCTAAACTGGAAGAGCTAAGATCATAGCAGTGGTGGATAATGTGTCATTCAGAGCTACTGTAAAGTAAAACAGGGGCAAACATGAGGTCAATTTCAAAAATTTGCTCCAAAGCTGATGTAACTGCAGTCCTCTTATTCTAGCTTAGATACTACAGTGGGGTCTGGCAATCTGTGCTGCATCTACGTGCTGTGGCAAAGTCTTTGTGGGGAAACTGAAGGAGTGGCTTCTGTGAGCAGATGCCAGGGGCTGCACCCATGTCAGACAGAGCCAATGCCAGCTGGCCCCAGAACACATTCACCAAAGCTGAGCCCATCAGTGATGCTGGTGGCACCTCTAAAACATATTCGAGAAAGGGTAAAAATCCTGCACAGCAGCTGGAGAGGGGAGTAAGAACATGTGAGAGGAACAGCCCTGCTGGCATGGAGGTCAGTGCAGAGGAGGGGCAGGAGGTGCTCCAGGAGCCAGAGCTGAGATTCCCCTGCAGCCCCTGGTGCAGCCCATGGTGAGGCAGCTGTGCCCCTGCAGCCCTTGGAGGACCACAGGGGAGCAGAGACCTTTGGAGCCACTGCATCTGTTTTTAAACTGACAGGACAGTGACAGTAGTACAATGCCAGTCCATTTCAAAGGCTGACTGATGCCCTTGGCAGCACCCAAGAATTCTGGATACTAGGCCTTTTATCAAAGAACTATCTTTAGTTTACAGATGTGGGAACAATTTAACTGGTTTTATCTCCAATGACATTACAAAGGCCACTGCAAGAATATTTTCAGCCCACACACAACTTCAAGTGACTGTTTCTCACCACCATCTAAGATGGTTTATGTTGCTAGGGAAGGTCAGCTGAGAACACATCTCCTGGAGAGCCCCACCATCTTATAAATGGGCAGTAAATAACAAAATACCTTCTGCCCTGGGAAAAGGGGGATTCACCTAACCTGCACTTAGGTATCTATAATGTAAATGTGTACATGCAGTGTCAACAAGGCAACTGCAAGCACTTCATTCTTTAATCTTAATGGTTTGGCTGTGTGATTACCTTTTATTGTTTTGCTGATTTCTGATTATTTTGAGCATCTGCACTCTTTCCAAATATTTTGTCTTCATTGTAACTCTCTGCTCCTTTTTATCATAGGGTGGAGGACTTAAGTTGTCCAAAAAAAATAAAGATATTTCCTTTTGGTTTATATGTTTGCAAAATTACAGAACTGATCTCTGCTCTGCACTGGCCATCATGTCTCCAGTTGCTGAGTCTAACACTACCCTGCCTTCCACCAGCTTGATTAAAAAGTGTCACATATGACCCTAGCACTGGCTGTCATAGCTTACCAGCAGAGAAGTTGCCAGACTCACTGAGTTCAAACTCCAGCTTTCCAAAGTTACATAATTAAAAATCCACTCATCCTACGCTTGCAAGCTGGTACTTTTCCTGCCTAACTAGGAACCTGCAGGTTAGCTGAAAAAGAAGCAGCAGGTGAAGAGCAGGAGCTTCCTCAGATGATAAAATATTAATTAGCAGGGATGTTAGAGAAATCACTGGATGCTCAAGGAAGTTCAGTACATCAGCAGGTCTACCCAAAAGTACTCATTGGCCCTGCACTCCAGCAGCACAAACTCACCTGCTGATACTGATCCCATCATTTTCATTTCAGTACACTCCTTACTCCAAGAGCTGGGAAGGTCTTCTGTAGGGAAAGGGGTGAGAGAGGAGGGGAGGGAAAGTTCTTTGACCCATAAAGATTCATCACTCTGGAAGAGTTAAAAATTAATGAGAGACAAGAGAGAGAAATATAAAGCTGAGATTAGTTCCTTGTTTGTTTTCTCACTCCCCACCGTGAAGTTATAGAAATGTATCCAGTGTTCACTTTCTCCCACCGGCAGTAATTACTTGTGTGAATAGTATTCACTGCTTCCTGCTGGAATGTCCCAGAATCACCGACCCAGGGTCACTGTCTCTGCCACCTCCTCCCCACGCAGCCAAAAGGAACAAGAAAAAATCAGCTGAGCAGGGTCTTTTTGCAACCAGGATCTCCCTTCTGCCACCTGCAGTGGCAGGACTGTTGGGGCTGGAGCATAGACTGTTAGACAGAGAGGAAACAGGAGAAGATGTGTGAAAGCAGAAGACAGAGAAAATAGGCCCTGTCAATAAGTGGGACTCAAACAGAGAAAGATTCAGCTCTGTGAATATAACTACAAACTGTGAAATATCTCTATTTTTTTTGGCATCAGTCATCTTGGGGTTTCCTCCTCCACCTAGTTCCTCTTCACCCCTTTTCTTTAAGATTCCTGTACAGTTCTATGTGTCTCTGACACTGCTCAACCCTAACTTTCCACATATCCTGAAAGCCTCATCATGCAGCCAACATGGTTAATGGAGAGGGTTGATAATATCATTTATTCACCGCTCTACACTGGACACAGAACCTGGCAACAGCCCATTGCTCTTGCTTGTGGTTGCAGCCACTCTTATGAGAAATCCAGTCAACACCTCAAGCTTAGAAAGCTCTATGCCACCAGGAGTGGCAAATATCCATGGACTATCCATTCTCCTGAGCAGGACCCTGATCACACAGCCCTTAATGTGTGTTGTTTTCTTTCTGACGTGTTCCTGTTGCCTGTGAGATGCAATAACACTGTAAGACATCTTTGTGTTCATTGTCTCCTGTGGGGTGCTGTGAGTACCTGAGGACCTTTACACCTGCCCAAGGGGTGACATCAGAGGGTTTCAGCTGAAAGCAACACGTCCTCCTTCACCTGCACTAAGTGGCTCTTACAGAAGCAGGCTGTTCCATTCTTCAGTAACTGAAGCCTGGAATAACTCTTTCTCCCTATTTTGGCTCTGCTTACAGTGCTGGTGTAGATTGATACATGTATATATACAAATATATATTATACTGCTAGTATATGCTGATATACTGGTAGTATAGAATTCACAGGACAACTCTCCCTGGTGACATCATCACTGACTCCTCAGTGGAATGGGAGCAGCTCATCCTACTCTGAAATTACTCTCAGGATACCCTTGAATATTGCTGTCAGCAGAGGTTTCTTCTCTGGCTAGTCCCTTTGGAGGAACAAGGAATGAAACAGGAAGTCACATCTGAGAAAGGCACCACGGCAGAAGTAGAATCTGCTTCTGATGAACACTCCCACCCTCTCCGGATGCTCACACCTCCTGAAGACACACCTGGGAGCCTCACAGCTCCATGGGACAACACAACCACAGGAAGTTTTGCTCCCACTCCCCTGTTCCCAGTACAAGATGCAAGCAAACTGAGGTGAGTTCAGCAAGGGCCACATGAGGTGGGTGGCAGCTGGAGCTCTCATTTTGTGAGGTGGGGTTGACACACTTCACTTAGTCACCTACACTTGGTGCACGTCCCAGAGCAAAATGCAACAGCTTGCTGTGCAGGCACTTCCCTCAGCCTCAGTGAGATGGTGAGGAGAGAAGGAAAGCAAGGAGGGAACAAGTGAGAACTTCCACAGTGTGAAGGACCCTGAGACTGCTCCATCTCAAGTTTTGCTTCAGCCCCTGAGAGGTTTCTTCCCCTTCCAGTCCATCACTTCTCCTCCCACCTCTCTCCCTCTTCAACACCCTCCTTGCAGCATTGCCAGGATCCTCCTCCAAACCACCATCTCCTTGGGGAATGGTCCTAGCTCTGCGCCCCCTTCTTTCCCTTGCATCCTCAAGTTTTCAGAGCCTTGCTAGTCCCCCAACCAGTGCACACCAGGCGGCCCCACCACCTCCCCACTGAGGGCAGGCAGGCAGCAGGAGCAGGGCATAGCAACAGAGAGCACTCCCCAGGAGCTTTGTTGTCACTCCCAAGGACTCCCACCCACTCTCCCGGCCAATAAATTCCCCTGAGCCAACTCCTCCATGCAGAGAGGCACGGAGCAGGTTCCCTGCAATGCAGCTGCTCATCCCTGCCATCCTCTGCCTGCTGGGCTCCTGCTGCCCCCAGGGCACCGAGGCACGGCAGTATGAGTCCATCCTCACGGTGCCAAACGGAGGTCCCTGGGGCTCCTGGGGGCACAAGCAGTTCTGCCCCAGCGGCCACGCAAAGGGGTTTGAACTGAAGGTAAGCTTTGGCTTCTTCTTCAGGGTGGGGAGCAAAACCTGCTGTGAGACAATGTTATTTTGTTCTGATCGTAGCAGGGCTGGCCACAGCACTCTGCCCCATCACAGCAGTTTGTGTTGTATCTGCATCATGCAGGCTTCTCAGCAAGAAATCTCTAGCACAGAGCATCTCTCCAGGCTCCCTGCCAGTAAGTGATTTCTTAGCAGAGGGGTCTCTTGGGTGAGAAAATACCTGGGGTTGGTACAGCAGAGCCTGTTCCCAGGGACAAGTCCCACCTGCCAGCACCCCAGCTCTGGGTATCACAGCACATGGTGAGAGGGTGGGTATGGCCTGGGACAGCAGCCACCAAGTATTCCTGTTTCCAGAGCACCTGCTCCACTGCTTGGAGAAAAACAGAGGTGGGCAGTAGCAAAAAGGGCTTCTTGAGAAATGCCATGGAGCTGCCTCACAGCCCTGCTCAGCTGCACTAACATTCTTGCTGTGTCCCCAAAGCCTCCTGCCATCCCTCATCACGAGGGCTCATCTCATCCCCTCTTTTAAATGGGGGACGATGCTGACCTCTCCCATTTTCTTCCCCTCTTCTAAGGTCCAGCCCTACCAGGGGTTTTGGCTGTTTGGTGACGACACGGCTCTGAATGGCATCCGCCTGCTCTGCACGGACGGCACAGTCATCGAGTCCTCCGTGGGCTGGTGAGCTGCCTTGGCTTTCTCACTCTCCTTCAGGGCAGCAGCCATACTTTCTCCTTTTCCTCAAAAGCTTGCTTTGGAAAGTACATGAAGTAACAGGGACAAAGCAAGCAGCTGAAGTTGCCAAGGGGCTCTGCAGGAACAGGGCAGCCTGGAGCTGGTGGTGGCTGGGCATCCAGGGGATGTCAGGGAAGGGGAGTGAAATGGGTGCTCCTAGGAACTGCCACCCCTGTGCAGGTCCCTTGTCCCAGGACTGCCAGCACCCTGGGCAGGTTGTGGTGTTGATTGCAGCACAGCAGAGGCTGGACAAGCCTTGGTAAGTTGTTTTTCCCTCTGGCAGGTGGGGGAACTGGACCGAGGCCCAGCTGTGCTCCAGCAGCAGGCTGGTTTCCTTCTCGCTGCGCGTGGAAAGGTGGCAGTACCTGCGCGACAACACCGCTGCCAACAACGTGCGGTTCGCCTGCTCCAACGGGACACAGCTGGAGGGCTGGGGGCTCTCTGGGGGTCACTTTGGCCCATGGGCCAACTGCACCTCTGGGGCCATCTGTGGGCTCCAAACAAAGGTGGAGAAACCCCAGCGAAAGTGGGATGACACAGCCCTCAATGACATGAGAGTCTTCTGCTGCCAGTAAGCCTGACTCCCCACCCCATGGCAGCATCTGCAAAGCTGCACAGCATTAAACCTTGAATCTGTCCTTGCACTAAGAGCAGTGTACAATTTTTTTGTCTTATTTTGTCAAGGGCAGCCAGAACCCATGGCTACAGAACTTCATAAGAAGGGTCTTTGTGTCCATTGTGGTTAAGCTTTATAACAAATTTATAACGTGCAGGATTCCTGTGAGGGAGCACAGGGGATTCCCACACCTGTTTATAAGGCAGGAGGTGGGACTATAAGGGCTGAACAGTGAAGTAGAAGAGAAATCCTCTGCCCTGGCAGAAACTCTGGTTTCAAAGGAGAGGAAGGGAACTCTTCATCCTATTTCCATTATAATGCTTAGGATGTGCAGGGATCACTGTCACACATCCATCCATCCATCCATCCATCCATCCATCCATCCATCCATCCACAAATAAGTTCAAACACACCATGCAGCTTGTGGTCCCAGCTCCATGCCTCTCCTTCCAGCCTTCTCAGCATGACATATCAACATCTCAGGGTGCCCTGTGCCAAAGAGGAACCCTGAGGATTTTTGTTTCAGAGACTGCAGTAATTCCCATGCATTGCAGTCAGAAAGTACCATTACATAGGCACCTTTCCCGAACCCACCACCATCTCCTTCAGCATTCAGACCTCCCTCTCAGCTCTTCTCTGGGGTTCATATTTTGTGCCTCTCCCTGGGGCTGTAGGCAATACTTTGTGTGTGAGGACTGTGGCCATAACAAGTATGGGACAGGGATTAGGCACAAACCAAGGTCCCAGAGGGAATTATGCAGGAATAGGTTGGTTGGAGAGCATAATGGTGCACATGTGCAGGAAGGACTCGAGGAGGGAAAGGAACAAACAGCAAGGATTAGGAGAGTTCCAGAGAGAATTGCAAATATTTCAACAAACACTCTCCTCAGTCCCAGGAGTGCAAAGAGGAGGCAGAAATGTGAGAAAGACATAGGAGGGAAGGAGGATATACTCAGTTCTGGAAAGTTCACAGACTTTTCCCATGCTCATGTATTTGAAATTTGTTTGCTACGGTATTCTCTCTGATAAGTAAGTCTTGCTTAGGAAGATTGTGAATGGTCCTCAGTACCACCTGTGAGCAGAGACTTTCTGTGCATGCATCTGAACACACAGGCAATGTTATCCTTGCTTAATCCCTGCCGGGATCCCAGATGTTCCAGAGGTTTCTGAAGCATCAGCTGTACCATCATGTGCCCTTATGCATCCAGAGGGACTGCTTGCCACTTGGCATGCAGCCAGGAAAAGCCTTACAATAGGTACATTTACAAGTGTATTTAACCCTTTCTGCCAAGCTTTTGAAAACGGGTTTGAAACTCCAAGCATTTATATTTTTTATTGCCAGTTTGGTTGGTTTCCACATGCTTTTCTTATTCCATACCTATACTGGTAAGCCCAACAGAGCCATCTATTATCTCAGGAGAGTACCAGATTTAAAATCAAAAGAGGAACACTAAATATGTGATCTGGCAACAAGGTCACACATCCTCAAGGATGATTTCCAATTTTAAGAGATAAAGGCACTCTGGAGGCAGCTCAATTTTTGTTACAGGAATCTCTCTCTACAATTAGATATAATAGGAAAATGCATAACTCAGCTTTTCTTCTGGAAAAAAAGGTTCCCCTAGAGCACTCTGAAATACACTGAGACAAAAAGATGGGATCCTTGTCATGAATGTCTCAAGGGTTTCTATATTATCTTTGCATAATTATATCACTTTCATATTACTCATTACTCATTCACTTGAGCAAGTTGCTGTGCACAGCACTTTACATGGCATTAAACATGGAAGAGTTTCTGTCAACAGGGAGGTTCCTGCCAGAAAACTAGTCTCAAAAGTCATTTCATGGTCTTCCCACTCAGGTCTTAGCTCTCCCCATTATCACAAAAACATTTGATTGGGCTGGATCCAAATGCCATGGCAGATCCTCTTGAGTAATAAATATCCCAGTTTCCAGGCAGAGGAGATCTGACAGTGAAATGCTAGAAGAGATATCCCTGTCCATTTCTCCTTCAAATTCATTATTTGACTAACATCAGATGTTGTACTGTGTATGTCACTATTGTACAACAGTGAACCTCAGGGTTTGTCACAGTCCACCACAAAGTGGCAAGGCTCATGTCAAGCACTCACTTCCTGTGCACTCACACCAGCATGTGGCCCCTCTTCTCTCAGGAAAACCTGAATGGAATACTGCATGGAAATCCAAGGCTGGTCAATTATCATCTTGCTTCCTGTGCAATTATTCACCCTGATGCACCAGCAAGGGCTGGTTGAGATGTCTAATCTTACACCTCTCACCACATACATGTTTTGCCTTTAGGCATCTGTGGTGAAAAATAGCCAGCAGCACCCACATTTCCCCCATTCACTGGGCAGAGCATGCACAGTGCTCAAAATTGTATGTAAAGATATTGACAGCCACACCTCCTCTAAAGACACACAGGTGATGTGCAGCAGCAACTGTTAATGAAGGAACACCAGTGATTCAGACATGGATGGGTTTGAGCATCTTGGGGGCTGGGGACTAGCAATAAAATAACACCCAGGGCTCACTGTGTGCACAGTTTGTTGGATATGAGGAGGGATGGTGGTTTTATTCTACACAAAAAACCAGCTTTCCTCCTCAGAAAGTCCCAGTTACTTGTCCAGTATGGACTGATTCAGCCAGAGAAGTAACAATGGAGTTTCACTACAGTAAAGTGCACCCGGGGAAATCCTCAAGCTAAAATCTTTGCTAAGGCAGCAGGTAGTAAAGGCAATTCAAGGATGTGATTTGCACTCCAGTGAGTAAAACACAAACCATGAGGGTCTCTCCACAGCTTAGACATGCACCCCACAGGAGCATTCCTGTGATGATACTGGCATGTTGTCCATAAGCAGAGAGCTGGTAGCCCCTGCTCTATCGAGGGGCTCTGTCTCACCTTTACTGTCTGTTCTGCTGACAGACTTCATTCATAAAAACCACAGTAATGGACCAGGGCTCCTGTGCCATTTTAGATTGTGCAGCCAGGCAGAAGAAGGAAGGTCCATGCTCTAATCTTTGCTGCAACTCGAGCACACACATCAGCAAGCATCCTTTTCATGTGCTAAGTGAGGTGACAGTGCACTTCTCAGAAGCCACAGTCCTGTCCCCCAGCTGTCACAACACCTGCCACACCCTTCCTGGAGTGAGAGAATAAATATGAGTAATGAAATAGAGCAGGACGAAAAACACCTTGGAAATCTTCCTGGTGTTTCTCCCAAGAGCACGGAAGGAAGACACAGAACGTTTGGATCTTCCCCATTCTCATTCCAAGGTTTGGCTCCCCTCTGGTGCATCAGCAGCCTTTGTACATCACCGTCACAGGACACAGCTGAAATAATGAATACTAAAGCTGGGAAATAGCACTATTCAAAGCTTTGAAAAACGTTTGTGTCAGACATCAGGAACTCACCTCTAGGCACTGAGCATTTCAAACAAACTACCTCTGTAATGGTGGTCAGCCCCAAAAGTCTCCTGGGAAGTTTGTTTCCTCCCTCAAAGCAGGAAGGGTTGGACTCCACTCTAAACTGCACTGGGAGATGTTGCAGCCTAGAAAATCTCTGGTGCTTATCAGCATTCTCATCCTCTGAGACCACCACATTCCCTTCAGAAAAGCTTCAAAGTTTGACTTGGCTCCACATTGAGCAAATGTCCCCACAGTTCAGAACTCTTCCAAGCCAGCTTATTTCCTCTAGAACATCTTTAATGAAGTATTTATTTCTATTTTCCTTGAAGTAAAAATACTGTATCTGATTTTATCTGTTATTTTTTATTTTAGTAAGAGATTTGGGTTTGCTTCCACAAGTGCATCCTTGACCTGTAATAAAATCTGTACTGAAGTAATGGCTAATTCTGAACAAGTAAGTTACAATTCCAGTAAATCCAAGGGAGGGTACAAACAACTACATCCCTCTGACCTTTCTGTGCCCCTTTTCAGAAACAAACATGTACTTCGAGCAGAAGAATGAAATTCCTATGCTGTGGTTCTGCAGGGCCATAGTAGAGTGCTGCCTATACCCACATAATTAGAAGGAAGATTAATGAATTGCTGAAGCACACGTTTCCAGTGGATAATTCAGATGGAAAGCATATTTAGGTGGCCTAACAGTTTATTAAATGAGATTATAATGAACACTCTGCTCTTTGGCAAGTGTCATTTCGAGATAAATGGATGTAACTCTTTACCTCTGGAAAGTCCATCAGTAAAAGAAGGGCTGTAATCTCTACTGATGCAAACCAGTGTCAGCCGTCATTTCTTTTGGTATGAGTATTTTCCCCTTTTTTCTTTTCTATCCCTTGATATTTCATATCTTTTTGATTTTCTGGCAAAAACAGCATTCAGCCTCATCCATGATTTCAGATACACTCTTTCTAACACTTATTGCTGTATTGGAGACTTCCTTCTTCTGCTCAACTTCGCCACAGTGTTTGCAGGGACATTTCCAAGGAGAGCAGCTGCCTTCCTTGTGCAGGATTCTTGTGCAGGATTCAGCAGCTGGTGTAGGAATAACCAGTCTGCTGTGTAGCTGCTGTGTGTGGGGAAGAGGAGTGGGGGGACACCACCCCACCCATGCCAGTTTGCCAATACCTACAGCAGGTTCCCTTGGGTGCCCACGAAGAAGCTGATCCCCTGCCAAGGTCTGAAGGTGCCCCTGCTGCAGAAGAGGAAAGCACACATGTCCAGGGAGGCTGTACCCTCACAGGTGTGCATGGGGACCAGCTCCAGCACTGCTGCCCTTTACTCCCATCTGAACCTTTCACAACCATTTCACTAATGCACTTTACCCATTCTATTTTAGCAAAGGAAGTGAGAGATTTTCTGCCTAAGGTATGCTGTCTAGGCAGCTGATTTTTCAGGTGAGATTTCTTCCTAGTGTTTGAAGGGATAAGGACTTCTTTTGAAAGCTTCCCTCTACCAAACTGCAATGGTGATACTCTGGGGGAAGCATCTTAACAGTAGGAAAAAATATCACCTCTCATTCTTATTCTCTCTGGAATTATTTTCAACTATTTTTAAAATAAAATAGAAAACTGATTATATGAAGAAAGCAGACAGCACCATTTGCTGTTCTCATGGCACTTTCGAGTCTCACATCTGGTTTTACAAGAACAAGACTTCAAGGAGGTGCAATAATTTCATCATCCTGCTAGTATCTGTGTCTTGATTGCACACAGATTGTACTACATCTACCAAAATCTCATTATGCAGGTATTTTCTGCCATTTCATCACAAAGGCCTGTCAAAAAACAACTACTGTCTAAGCACCCAATTGCCCTTCTTCTCTAAATATTGCTTGTCTGCTTACACAGATTTGTCTAAATGCACTTCTGACATCTGTAAAAAGGTAATAGGCCTAAAAAGTACTTAGTGTCATCTTGTGTCTTCCACTTAGGTGCAGAACCTGTTTTAAGCCTAAACTGATGCCTTTATTACAGGTCTTTCTTTCTGCTCATTGTAGCAGATACCATATCCCAGTAACTGCAACAGGGAGAAAGAACGTAAAAACATTCCAATATTAATGTAATTTTCTTGGGCTGAAAAGTCATAAAATCACAGAATACCAGGTTGGAAAGGACCTCAAGGATCACCTGGTTCAACATTTCTTGGCAAAATCATGGTGTAGACAAGATGGCCCAGCACCCTGCCCAGCTTAAAATCTATAGTTGGGCAGGGACCATTTGTCCTGTTACCTATAAATATCAGTTTTCCACAACTCCTTTCATCATTTTGGGCCTCATGTTCTTTGGGCTTTAAGCTGTTTGGGCTAAGCACAGTCTTATTATGGACATAGGGTGTCTACTGTAAGAGGACATCTAGACCCTGCAACAAAAGGTTTGCCTCCCTCCCCAAGGCTTTTCATGTGAACTTGGATAATGCCAAGAGGAAGAAATGTGTCTCAGGAGAACCTGCCTGTGACTAAGGAATCTGCATCTTCTTGTACTACTGGATAATTTTTCTAAGAAAATTAGGCAACATCTTGAGGGTTGAACATTAATTTGATGCAAATTTCAATAAGTGAGTTAGAAATCCCTCAAAAATTACAAGATTTATAATGGCAGAGAGAGACAAACACCACAAAATTGGCTGCAGAGCAGCCATTATGGAGTCATATGTCTGCAGCATTAATTTTCATACAAAGGGAGTAATATAGAGTAATATACTTTTAGTCAGGCACAACAGCAACAAAAACCTGAGTCATTCCTTTGCACAGGAGAAATAAATTATGTTAGGGGTCAAATTGTGCTGAGGTTCCTCAGTAGAAAAACGTACTTAATAGACAAGCCCAGGTCCTTTTAGGTGAGGTTGTCCTGAACAGCACAGAAAAAGCAGAAAAGTCCTTGGACTGGCCAGGAAATCTTTATTGCTGAGCTGCAGCCCATGTGCTGGGCAACCCATACTGGTTTGGTCAAAAGGCTGGTGGAAAAGTCACCTCCAGCTCCTCAGGTTGAATGTGTACCAGTTATTTCTTTCTGTATCCTCAACTTTAGCATCGAAAGAGACTTCCTTTAGTACAGTTTCACAAAGAATGATTGGCCAAATGAAGGTTTTTTAAAAGAAAATCAGATATGATTTTCTTTTGGAAAACCACATTAAAAGAAGCTAGAGCAAATCCCCTGCCAGGAAAGGCAGACTTTGTTGTACTTAACCACATTGTTAAAATCACTAATTAGTGGAGAAAATGCATTTCAGAGACCCTATGATCTGTAGGTTCAGATTAATTAGGATAACACTTTAATTATTCAGTGGTAGTACATGCCACCTTTGAAACCAAAATCATCAAAAGTGGGTGCTTGCAAGCTCAGCAACTACCCCAAACATATTTCTTTCTGCTTGTACTAAGGCAGCAAGTAGAATTAATGCAATTCCAGTTTTCTCTGCAAGCCACCTCAGTTTTCTAAAGCCACCTCAGTTAGGCAGACTGATTCCCAGAAGCACACCCCAAGAGAAGACTTTGCAGAATATTTCTCCCCGACATTAGAAGATATGACTCAGACCTCTTGAAAATTCTTTTTTGTCTCCTAATCTTCATATTGATTGGGGTGAAAATAAGAGGGAAAGTATTTGCTCTCAGCTTCTTCTCTCAATTGCTCTCCCAATGTTTTGTTTTCCTAGTTATTTTCAAAAACCATTTCTGTACTTTCTCCAAGCACCTTCAGCAACCTCACCCAGCATATTTTCAGGGCCATCAGAGTTCCTCCTTTGTCCTCTCTGTCATCCTCTGTCCTGCTCTTTCCCAGCACACCTAGAGCAGCTCCCCCTTTTGTGCCTTCTCTCTCTTTCAGGATTAGCTTCTCTTCAAGCTGGCAGGACCTCCTATCACAGAAGCAATACCACCACCAGAGCCATTAATCAAGGCTCTGCCACAGGTAGGAGCAGACATTAGCAGACCAGAGGCAGTCAGAAAAACAAGGTTATTTTATTAGCAAATTTCAGATAAAAGCTGGACATCAGTCAACTAGATAACTACAATTCCTTCTGGCTTCCAAATTACAGAGTAAAACAGCATCATTTTCAACAGTCTGGGTCCAGCAGTGCTGCAGGAAGTGCATGATGATGGAATATGTACCTGGAAGTGGTCATTTTCTTTATGTGGCTCTGCCTGTACCACCACCTTCATCGCTGATTTCTCCCTTAAACCTTGCAGTTTTCTTGCTTCACTTTCTTGGCAGGTACAGCAGTTTCCCCTGAATTTTCCAGTCATTTTCTCTTCAGCTCTGAGTCAGTAGGTGCTGGAGCTGGGGATAGTGGAGGCATCCATCACTGGAAACACCACTGGAAACATTTTTCCCTCAGCCTAATTCCATGCTTGAGCTCAAGCATGCCATGGAGCAGAGTCATTATGAAAGTCATGCCAGTGGGACGTGTTGTCGTAAAATTGAGACCCCCACATAGGAACTTTGTAATTAAGGCATAAACAGAGGCAATGAGTCATTACATTTGGTGCTCGGGGAGTTTTAGGAAAGCATGTTTTCGGTAACTCAGGGAAATGAGATGTGGGCTTTGACACGATGTTTTTTTCTTTCATTGTTAGCAGTGGTAGGAAGCAGGGCAGAGATCTTTGCAGTTACTGGCATGTAGGTGTCTCATACACAGATGCTGACCACTGGACCTCCTCAGTCCTTCTCCAGATGCTGCCACTTGGACCTTGCAGCTCACACAAACAGCACAGCAAGATTACAAAGGAAGAATGGTTTGGAGAAAGGATTTAATCCTGAGATAGGACAGGAATGCTGGTCAGGCACAGGGTTCAGTACACTGAACCATTTCTATCCCTCCTTCTCATTGCCTCATGCTTCTCACCCATTTACCCTGATCCCTTCCTTCCCCCAAACTTCCCATAATAAATTTACATAATCCCACAAACCTCTTCTGAAATCCCATAATAAACTTCACATAGACCCAAAATCCTCCTCAAATTCTGAACACACTTGCAATAAACATGTTTTCCCTCTCTATCAGTGACAGAGTGGAGGCTGATGCCTTCAAGGCTGTGCCTGAGTAAGTTTTTACTGGTCCATTTATCAGCAACCAAAGTTTTTTTGGTATTCACTGGATTGTGTTGGCTTGAGTTCCAATTGCCTCTGTCTCACCAATGGAGGGAATATAATTTCTAGGTATAAAGCTTTTGATACAGGTTTAAAAGTTGTTATGTATACATCAACATGTCTCAAGATCAAATCTGAAAGACTTGAAAATACAGAACAATCATCTTGAATAAAAGTATCCATAATCACAGCTGTAGCATAATAGCGAAAGGTATCTTTTTGTACCTCAGTTTCCCATCTCTAAATAAAGGCTGAGAGTCTTTCCCATAAATTATGATGTATTTGGGGCAGAAACTGCTTTTGTTCTGCATAATCACAGCATTTCTTGTCTGATCCTCTTGGAGACCCAAGTAGTAACAAAATAGTGTATTATTTTCTCTGTTCTTGAAATCACTTTTGTTTCATAAAAGAAATAATTATTGGATGATAAACTCATCATGCTAATAGAAAAATAAGTTAATCAATATGGCCAGGAATGAGCAAAGTCAGAAATACCACTGCATATCATTCCCAAAGTCTTGAGCCATTCCACCGGAATAAAGTTATTTAAACAAACAAAAACAAAACAACAAAACAAAAGGATATTGAAAACTTCTTCTGCTGTAATTGCAGTCACAATGGCAGTCAAGATTCACAAAACAACCATATAATCTTCTCAAGCTTAGGGAAATATCTGTGCTACTTTTTGCTTGGGGAACTTTGGAGGACAGATGCCACATTGTTGGTTGTTTAGTCTGGAGGCAGGGACTCTTCTCAGCTCCTTGAGCAATAGTTTTAAAAAAAGAGAGACCCTTTTGCAAATGTAAGCTGTCATGAATCCGTAATCAAACTCTTGACCTTTACAGCTGTATGTTATTTTTACTAAATTTCCTATTTCCTGGTGCTCTTGCAGAGCATCCAGAAACATGAGCCCCAAGGAACACCAGATCCTCCAAAGATACATATCCTGTCTGAAATAACAGGTTCACTGTCAGTGTAAGAGTCCAGAGCTCCACACCAGCACCTCCTCTTTGCTGTGCTCAGCATGAGTGCAGAGCCCAGGGCTATGGTGCCCCTGGGATTTCTGATGACTTGACTGGAAGTGCCACATTACCCACAACGGTGTGAAGCAAGAGATCTCACCTGTTCAAGGGCTTGTACCAGGGAAAACAAAAAAAAGCCCAAACACTTGAAATCATTAAATAAAATGGTTCATAAAAGTCAGCAAAAATTAAACACAGGGGCTTTTCCAGTCAGAGGGAGAGAATACTGATGTGACCTAGGGGAATACATACCCCCATTTGTGCAAGAAGAACTTGAGAACTGGAACTCAGCAGAACAGAACTGACATGTTTAAATTTGACCTAATTGGGGAAAGGAAAAGGAAATCATGTTCTTTTCATTAAGGGCAGGGACACAAGGAGAGAGGAATGAGACTGCTTCTGTCTAGCCTACATCCTTCATTATTTTCTATCACCTCTGCTGTTTTGCCATCTTGTTTTATGTGAAAGGCAGCAAAACTACACTCCAGAAGCATCACGTGTTGCTACACACAATTCCTCATCTCATCCTGAGCAAAATGTTTTTCTGAGGTCCTTCATCTTGACTGTGGATTTGAGCACAAACTCAAAGTAATTCCCATTCTGCCAAATTACCTCCTTGCTGTTCTTCACATTTTCAGGATTGTGCTAAAGCTATAAAAACCATATATCCTAAACCTAACAGCCACATGACATTTAATAGCATTGTACTGATCATCTAGATCCCCGTGCTATATGAGACCAAAAATGTGAATTGAACAGTGAAATGTACCAGGGTTTCACTATCCTCGTAGGTTGATTATGGAAGCATCACACATGGGTTGCAGAATCATAATAATTCCAAATATATCATATCTACTGCTTTCTCTGTAGGCCATTCAAACAAAAAACAGTTTCGAGGAATTTTCAAAATCCTTCTTGTTTTTTTCTTACCCATATACATCAACCATTAGATGTTTACTTTTTTTTTTTCCCAGCTTCAAGGTATGGGTTCGAAGAGTGCAGGTCCCTGGGTTCTCTTTAGTTTGTTTTTATAATGTTTTTCTTCTGCAAGTCCTCTGAGACGTTGTCCAATTCCTTTGGCTTCTGAAATATAACTACTGGTTTATATGAAAATTACCCTCACTTTTTGGGGGCTGGCCTCAGGTAAGATCCTGTGGCTCTAGACAGAGGAGCCCTCAGCTCTCCCTGCATTTCCCATCTCTCATTAGAACATAAAAATATATTACCAAACATCTAACACTCAATTTGTGAAACATATTAAACTTTCTCACCTTTAATAAGACACTATTTGTCTAATATCTTAGAGCAAGAAAATTCAATAGTGTTCTGACAGCTGCTGCAAGACTCACAGGAGACAAGTTATATTCTAAAGGACATACCCCCTATATAGGGGGGAAAATAATGGCAATAAATTTCTACATAAAAATACAGGCTACAATCCAGCCTTCCTGGGTTTGAGTTTCTACAATGCAGGTGTCTACATGTGAACCAGGTGTCTGAGTTCCCATTACAGCCCATGGAGAGCCAGGCAGGACAGGACAGGGCTTGGAGGCCACAGACTCATCCCAGGAACACCTCCCACCAAACAGAGACTGAATCACTCTCTCAACTCTGCTCACTGACTGAAACAGGAGTTTAGACACCTTCCCTACACTGATGGCAAATCACCCCCAAACTTAAGGTGAGATGTATTCTACTCCTTGTGCCTCACCACTGAGTAGTGAAAAACCTACACTTTCTGAAACATTTCTTACTGAAACTGCAGAATTAAATTCCAAGCAAATTCCAACACTTTACCAAAGGATTGAAGAATGAGGATTACTTACCAGCATGACTAACACTGCCTTTAGTGGCTTCTCAGAGGACAAAAGCTAAATTGTTCAATGTAAAAACTGAATTCAAGTGAGAGAAGGGGTCTTTCTTGGAATATATCTACAGTTCCACAGTTGCATATCAGGTTCTCTTCCAGAGGATGCTGATGGACATTTGGAAGATCCTTCTTTCCACAAATGGACAAAGTACCAAGCAGGTCTGTGATTCAGCTGAGAGCAAACACAGGCAACCACTGAGGTACTCAGAACATCACTACTTCTTGCTGGTGCCTGCCTTGGAAAGAATGCACAAACGCTGTCAGCACTTCCTCCTCTCAAGAGGGCTTGTCCCAAAAGAAGGAAGAGGTGCAGACATGGAATTAGAGCTCATTATTTTTAATTTCCAAGGGCCATTTTTTCTGTGATACTACAGAACTTGCCAAAGGTGACAAGAAAATGCGGCAGGACTCCTGCCTGCCTATGGCAGTTATTAAACATAAACAGAATGTCACACATGAGATTTACCTTTTTCTTCCAAGCAGTAGTAGAGTACAGTAGAAAGAAGAAGAAAATTTCCATAAAAGCACAGAGGTATTGGAATATATCCTTTTGGAAATAGCTGTGGATTATTTGATTATAGGAAGAAAGCACACAGACAGCTTTCAGAATCTGGGCATTTTGCTTCCTGCAGCGATGTGTTCTATCTACTTCAGGGAATTTGGGACTAAAAAAGAAGCTTCATGGCCACTGGAGGGTGCAAAATTACCCAGCACAAAGAGGAGGCTTTGTGCACTTCAAAACAACCTTTCTGCTGCACAAATTCCCAAGAGAAAAGTGAAAATTATATTCTCTTTCTTGGCTGTAAAGATCTATCTGAAAGAAAATTTTCAAAGATGAATTTTATTTAGACTGCATAATGACAAAAAACTCAAAGTAGAAATATTGAAAGCTTTGCTTAGATGGAAAGGTAACTTTTTAAGAAAGTGTGAAGATTCTCATGAAGAGAACCTATAAAAATGTATTCTCTTTGAAAGTTTGCTTGCTTTTTCCTCCC
>VZTZ01007236.1:416157-484322 GCA_013400955.1 Drymodes brunneopygia | reverse complement strand
CAAAAAAGTCCTTGAGAACAGGGACAAAGCTATGGGATATAGGTCTAGGCAATTTTACATGTACCATATTTGAATGTATCAGTAAATATTTATTAATGGTATTTTCACATCTCCCCCAAATATTCTACAGCATCCAGATTGTTTCTTGCTGATTTTTTACAGATGCATATAAGTTACTGAATGTTTTGTTCTACCTCTTTTTCCTCATCAGCAGAATGGAAATGAAAAGTATGAACTTTCCTCTCCTCTGGGTGGGTTTTTTTTAAACTCCTTATGACATGCATGGCCTAATTATGTGACTGGGCAAAAGCCAGCACAACAGCTGATAGCAGCATGCTGATAGCAATACAATACCTGTAAATTCTAAATCATAATCTATTTGTGGTATTTGAGGAACAGTTTCAAAATGCCAATACTAATATTATTCCTTTAGCATTATAATGAGTAGAAAAATATATCAAACAGAGACCTATGATAGTGTGATTTTGTTAACAGTTCACAGTCTACATGGCAGGCTGCAGATGCCCAACTTTTCTAAGCCAACCAAATATTCTGAAGGTCAAACACTAGGAATATTTGCTAACTTCCAGCTTCAAGACCTGCTTGTTCAAGTCGAAAGGATTCTTTCCCAGCTCCAAACTCTCTCTCCACATCTTTATATTCTTTGTATATGTTTTAAATGATAGTCCATCAGGAAGACATCCTTTGCACGGATCAACTCCCTCTTCATGACTACTTGTCTCATTGGCCATTCATGGCTGCTAGACTGAGACACAGTCAACCTCTGGCCAATACAAGCAGAAAGCTGGGAGTAGGCCTTCAAACACAGGGATGTGCACCGCAGCATGGCAAAAACAAGGGTTTTGCCCAGAATTGTGACTACAGACTACATTTACCACAAAAGAGAACTCTCCAGCTTCAAATGGTGACTATGAATCAGTGGGAGAGTCAGACATCCATATCTCCAAACAAAATAAAACTCTGAATTAATTCATTTCTTTAATCAAAGAATTGAAAGGAATCGAAATTTTCTGCTAGGCATGCTGTCAAACTGACAAAGTGACTCAGCGAGCAGAATAATTGGTCTGTAATGTGATTATATTTGGGGATTCAGGTTGGGATTTAGACATGCTGTTAAAGACTAAACTGAAATAACAGATTTAAAACAAAGTTGTCAGGCCTGCAGTTTTAAAAGGTCCTGCTGTCAGTCATTAAACAAGTGGGAACTCAGTGCAAAAAGTAATTGGCTGCTGTGTCACCTTACTGGGGCTTCATTTGTAAATATCCTCAACAAGCTGATCCAGATGTGAAACATGGTTCCTGAGAAGGTGAGTGATAGTTCTTAGATTATTACCCAAGACCTGTCCTCTTGCACAACTAACCCCTTTCAGGAGAGGGAGATGATCAATAACCATGAAGCCCATCTCCTATAAAAAAACCCTCTCTCCAAGATCCCAGCTATTATGAAAGGGAGCAGCACAGATCTCCAAGAACTCCCCAGAATCAGGCAGTACCAGCCTACCTAACTAAGAGTCAGTCAAATACAGAGGAGCCAAGCACAATGCCACGCAGGAGAAGCACTCTTGTTGGCACCCTCAAAGACCTACTGCAGTCAATGTGTTACAGGGGGAAAAAAACTCCAACAAAACAAAAACAAAAAATATGCAATGAAAACTGCATAGCCAGAAATCTTCTGTGAAGCTAAAACACATCAACCAGAAGCTGCACAAAGATGTCTGCATAACCCAAGTAATGCATGTAGGATAATTTAAGAAAATGAAACATCACAATTTTATTGCCCAAACAATGCAGACACGTGAAACACCACAGGACCAGTAGCATCAGAACTGAGGAATCACATGATGATAAAAAAACAGAGTGGAGCAGAGGGGCAGAATCACCTCCCTGACCCTGCTGGCCACACTGCTTTGGATGCAGCCCAGAATCCAGCTGGCTTTCTGGGATGTGAGCACACAGTGACAAGTCACATCCAGTTTCTCATCCACCAGCAACACCACATCCTTCTTGGCAGGGCAGCTCCCTGTGACTTCTTCTCCCACTCTGTTCTCATGTCTGGGATTGCCCTGACCCAGGAGTAGCACTGAGACTTGTTGAACCTCCTGAGGTTCTCATGGGCCTACTTCTCAAGCTTGTCCAGCCCCCCAGGACAGCATCCCATCCTTCTGTTGTGCCAACTGCCCCACCCAGCTCACAACCTCTTGTGAGTCCTCAAAACCCTCTTGCATGTCCTCACTCCCCAACATTAAAAAACAATCCAAGCTTTCTAGCAGGGCTGTTTTGTTAGGCAGACACACTGACCTTTTTTAAGTTAATTATTTAATAAGCTAGAATAATATTACTGTTCTCATCTACCTGTATTCCTGTTTGATTTGTGTAAAAAGTGCACTAAGGAAGACAACCACACTGTTTAACTGCAAGACTCTACTTGTTTTTCATTAGTGGAAATGAAGACAACAAAATCATCACAGGCAGCAGTTCCCATCAAGATTTGATTTGGAAGCTTTGCACAGAAGCTAAAAATAAGACTGTGCAGTCATAAATCATTTAAAACAGTGTTCATGGACAACGAGCACTTCAAGGATGATGTGTTCAACTGAAGCGAATGGGATCTCAGGGGTGCAAAAGGAGCTGGGATCCGAGAGGATTTTCTGGGTGCTCTAAACAACCCAAATCTCAGGTGCTGGGTTGGGGGAGGGCATGTGCAAAGGCTTGGGGGAAAATTCACTTGGTCCAAAGAGACAGCAGATTGGCAGCTGTCAGAGGGAGCTGTGCTTGTCAGAACCTTCAGACACACAAAGTCCATGTTTGTAAGGAGCTCTGAAGATCAAGGTCCTGTGGATTAAGATTTCCCAAGAGGATGCTACTCTTTCTTCTTCCAGTTTAAAACAAAGTTTTTAAAAGGTTTTTTATTTGATAGGAAATACAAAATGCTATTTATCCACAGTCTTGCAGACAGTTATATACAGAGACAAGAGCTACTCATACAGATGTGAGATGAATTCCATATGATCTGTTTCTGTTCTAATACTGGCCAAAGTATTTTTTCTCTAAAGAGAAAATAATTCAAAAGCTTTCCACAGAAGACTACACTCCAATAAAAGTGGGGAGCTGGATAACAGAAACCTCTTGAGAAGCTATGTGCCATTTGTAAAAAGAGATAATAGCCAAACTCTCTTTCCACTCTGCCTTCTAAAGCCTATCAAGTTGTTTAGGGCTTTTAAAATCCTGAATCTATGTTTTCATTACAGGTAACATTTTCCTCAGAGTTTTCAGCAATGGCCAGTAGTATATACTTTTAAGTTCAACCAACCTGACTGCAAGAACTCCTGGCACATGATTTCAACCAAGCCTCTCAAAACTCCTGCTGGGTGGTGGACCTGCCAATAGCAAAGGACAAAGCTTGCATGGTGCTGTGAATTACATCTATGACCAAAACAATGCTGATAGGATACTGAAATTTCACACATTGCTGAGCAGTGTTTTCACAACATCAAGGCCTCTCCTGTTTCTCCCTCTGCCCCCTCAGTGCTGGGAGTGTGCAAGAGGTTGGGAAGGGGCACAGCCAAGTAGATGACCTGAATGAGAATGGTATCACAGCAATGTCTGATTTTCTGCCCATTTTTTTCCTATGGAAAAACAGAATATAATCCTGGGGTTCATTTCCATTTCACCTTTTACAGATGTCACTAGTTTTTGACTCCACTAAAGCAACCCTTCCTATTGCATTTGGCACTGGAGATGCCCACTGCAGCCACATCTGTAGCAAGAATAATGGGATCAGAAGTTGCAGCAAGTCCATCAGCAACAGTCCAAGTGAGAGCAGGAGTGCACACAAATATTGCGGGATTGTAGGAGTTGCTCTTTCTGTAGAGAAGCCTCCTGCAGCTCTGAGCTCCTCCCCCTGGTGGGCAAGTCCATTCTCAAGGAAGTCCACCCCTGATCCCGTTACTATGGTTTAGCCCTGTTCTACATTTCCCCACCCCTGTGTTCTGTTGTTGGTTACTCTATGTGTCAGTCCTAAGTTCCACTCCTCCCTCGTTCCAGAAAGTTCATTGTAATACAGTTACTGATTGATTATGTATCCTTGTTCCCTCCTCCCTCTCCTGCTCAATGGTTGAGCTAGCCTGGTTCCGCCCCAACTCCTCCCCTTACCCTATCCCTGATTGGTTACCGTCTTTGTAGAAAACCTCCTGCACAGCCCTTGCTCGTGGCTCTCGTGAGGAGGACCTGACCGATTAAACTCGTGTTAGTGCCGCTCTGAGAGTCTCTCCTTTTTCCGCCAGTCGTCGGGGTTCAGGGAAACCAACAAGAACCCTAATCCCTTCTCTCTGGGCTCGTGGGTCTCTTGGAGATACTGCTCTCCCCCCGCGGCTGACTACGGGCTTGGCCCAGGGGACAAAGAGATACCACGACCACCGGCAACCCATCCCAAGGTTGCCCGCGATCCCGACAGCAACGAACCGTTTATTTTTATTTTATTTTTAATACAGGATGAACATGGATGTGGCATCAATTGCTAGTTGCTGCAATACAGCATTGCTGCTTAATTGTGCAGATGACTCAAGAGGGTGCAAAAAAATGAAAAGCAGAAGTAGAATTCAAAATTACCTCATCAAAGTGAAAATAAGAAACGTCTATAAAAAGGAAATTAAGTCAATAACGATAAGAGCAAGAACACAGACTTGGGCATAATTTGCTATAATAGCAAACTGTTGACTTGAGAGCAGGAGAGGATCTGAAGATTACAGGGAGTCACAGGCTTCACTATGTCACAGTCTCCTGAAATAGGCAAACTGCACTGGTGGGGAGTGTGTGTGTCTGTGAATAGGAGGATATTCCACCAAGAATGGCAGCAACCCCCTCATATCAGACACAATGATAACACCTCAAGATATCATATCCGCTCCTGGGACTTCCATCACATCCCATCTTAATGAACCAGGGAGACTTTAGAGCACAAAAGAATGAGACAAAGAATAGAAAAAAACAACCTTTGGGAAAACATTGAAAGAAAATGCCCAGTTTAACCTGGAGAATTTGGAGACAGCCTAACTGCAGTCCTCAGATATGCAAAAGTAGCTTCCAAAGAATGAAATAATGTTTCACACATTCATAACAGACAAGACAATAAATACTGAACTTAAAGCATTGGACAAATCAGATTGAAGATAAGAAGCCAAATGTTTCATGATGAAAAACAGATCTAGGAATGCCAATGCTACAAATGTACCTGAATTTCTCTTTGGATCAGCTAGATAAAATTATCTCCTGTCCTCATCCTCCTCTGGTTCTATGGATGCCACAAACCACTTATGAAAGGCTTAAGGTTTACTTAATACTTTTTATAAATCCAGTATTAGCAGATTAAGTACGTGAACAAGTAAAGTTGTAAATCCTTTTGTGTACTTAAAACTACTTTCTCCTCGCGATAAGGGACATACTCTGACATGTTTAATGGTGTAAAGCCCAGTGTAATTCCAGTGAAATCCCATGAAATCTCAGCACTCATCCCCTAAATATAATCAGTACGTATCCTAACACATGCAGTTAAAAGGAAACCTGGAATGTTGATATCTAGCAAACAGGAGTCACACCAGGCTTTGCACCTTTTCTACTACGTAACATTAGCAAACCCCCACTGCCAGCCATGGGAAAGCGTGGTTCAGGCAAAGACCCAGTACTGTAGTACAGACTGGTCAGTCTTAGTGGCGGAGAGACTGAATCAGCCATTCCTAACAAGTACTCTCTAAGTCTTAGCAAGTATTGCTGAGATGAGTTACCTAATGAAAGAGCAGCTTGGATAAGATAATGAAAATCTAAGTCTTGAAACAGCCAGGAAAAAGAGAAGGGACTGAATGATCATAATGTCACTGTTTCTGATTCAACTTGCCCATGTTAACTCTGAACTAAAAGCCTACATATCCAGTTCCAGCTGGAGATGCCACTATCCATAAAGTCATTCTGTTAGTCATTGTCTTTCATCTCACTGGCAAGTTCTCAGGCCTCCTGAACTCTGGTCAAACATTCCAGGAGTTGTTCTACACTAAAGGGAGAATATTGGAAGAGCTGGAAGAGCTGTAATGCTTTCAAACAACTACAAAGCCCACACCTGAAACTGGTTATTAAAACCATCTAGAGATGTAAGAGATCACTGGGCATTCCCAAATGAAGCCCTGTAACCTGTGACAACAGGCAAGGGAAAGCTGTAGAGTGGCAACTGTGTATTTATGCCCCATTAAATATTTATCAGCTGTTAGCTGCTCTTGTCTTACAATGTTGTTCCAAAACATTTTCACATAAAATACCAGAACCAAATTAGATCTCAAAATCACAGCAGAAAGAGCTGGGAGAGACTTGGGAAAGTCATCTTGTCTGGTGTCAAAACTAAACTGTATCTATCTCTCATTCCAGATTGGCAGGTGACCAATAGTTGTGCATCAATGGCAAGAGGTCACAAACCAGAAAATCTTGAATAAAAGTACTGCCTCAAAGATAGTGGTCCATGAAGAATACCTTAAACTTTATTCTAAAATGTTAATTGTGCTTGTGGGTTTTTGCTAAATTTGTTTTTTACTGCATGTATGCTCTAGGGTATTTGCTTTACAAAAGCTAAAAATATAATGAATTGATCCATTTTCAGTTCTAATACAGAACTTAAAAGTCAGCTCATCAGAGCAATTTCAGGCTGCCTGCTGCCCTCAGACCACATGTACAAAGACACATGCAGCTTGAGGACTGAGGAATGAACCTTTTACAACCTTTACCACCTTACAACCTTTACCAACACATCAGGAGCTCAGACTCTGCTTTCTCTGATGCAACCAATGTGCGAGATGTGCCACTGCGTACAGTGCTTGGGTCACACCCAGGAGCCAGGGAGGGTAAAGATGCTTGTAGGTAAAGATGTTTTGTACTCTAGTATCTAGTCCTAGTTTACCTAGGATATTAAAGATCTTGTTTACAAAACACTACACTTAAAGCAAGAGTACAGCAGCCTGTGTTTCCATGACTTTTCATCCATAGTCCAGTCAGAATTAGAAAAACATACTTTAATGACAATATGACAAATGCAGAAAACAGGAAATGCTGAAGTAATTTCAACCAAAGAAAGAACTCTCAAGGGAACCATCAAAATTTCTCTTCTTTCATGAGCCTTCAGGAGCTTGGTGAACTGCCATGAGAATTACTATTAATTTTAACACATTATTTTCCCTTCGGAAGAGCAGCAGCACTTATTACATGATCTTCCCGTAACACAGGGCAGGACACGGATATAGTCTAATACTTGTTAAATCACACATGTAGATTCACTTGAAGAAAGAACATCCTTTTCCTCCCCATCACACAAAAGAGTACATAGAAGCACATTTATAGCAATGTAAGAAATCAAGCTTCCAATCCCTGTTTTTCCTAAAGACACCTGAATTTATATTTTCTACCTCTTAGTGACAAAGAACTTAGTTACTGGGTATTCTTCCAGATGAAAGATGTCTATTTAAAATTTTTTAGTATTTATAAGAGTAAGGACTGAAGTCTAAGCATAATACCATGCCTTCCACAAGTGCCCTAACAAGCTGTGTTGACTGTCATGGCCTCATGAATATTTAGAGATACTTATGAGAAGGAACAGCTCAACCTGACAATATGCATATCTGCGCTGTGCCCAATTACAAGAAGATACTATTCTCAGTGTACGTGGTAAACACAGTCTCCCATTCTGAAAACTTCCAACAGGGTAACAAATATTTTCATCACTACCTTGAGTTACTCTTACCCCATATTTCAGAGTCCTTTCCAAAGAATACCAGTAGTTTTGCTGAAACCAGAACAATAAAATATGCACAGATCATGAGTCAGAGGACTTTTCTACCTCCAAGCTGGATATCCTTTTGTGAAACACAGCACTTCCCTTGAGGAACACAGATTCTAAGAGAAGTGATGTCAGAAGAATTGCATTTCCAGCCCAGCACTGGATAAAGACTTTTCCATAGCCTTAAAAGACAGACAGACAGTCACCTCTGCTGCTTCCAGCTACCATCCCAGGGGGCAGATGAGACTGGAGGCTACATATGCTTTCAGAGAAAACCATTTTTAGTCATGCTTTACATTACCAAAGATTGCACTTTAGCTAAATTTGGTTCAGCTTTACTACATTCTAAGCAACTACTAGCAGCTACTGTTTCACATCCTATTTACTAAACAATCTTCCCAGTAGCCTAAGAAAGATCAAAACTTACTGAAGGAAAGTAGAACTGTCCCGTTTATCCATGGCTTGCTGGTGAACAAAGTATAAACCAGATATTAGGTCACCACAATTATCATCAAGGCTTACTTTTAAGTTATTTCTCTTGCAGTGACACCAACTGACAAAGATCCTACAGAAAATAATTCACAACACAGAAGATTTCTATTTTTACCAGACTTATTTGCCAAAATGTAGTGGTGAGGTAGGAACAGGGAAAGCATCAGATCTTCAGCAAAGCTGCAGAAGATCACCAAGGGACTAGAAATGAACACTTATTCAACCCTGTAATATTTAGTGATCCATTTCTTAATTTGAGCAGTTCACAGTAGTTTATAGAACTGTACAGAGCAATAGCTCAGCAAGGAAAGAACAGGAAGCATGTTGAGACACTTACACAAAGCCTTAACCTCTCCTTTGTCAAGGGCTTTCCACCTTCCACTGTTTGCAGCCTTTCCCTGTAGCACTGCAGCCTTCTGTTCACAAGTCTGCACCCTTTCTCTTGTGCTGCTGCAATGTTTCTATCCATGTCCTTCTGTCCTTGCCTTCTATTCTCCTTGTTCTCCCAAATCTGCACCTGCAAAGCCCAAGCCTGCTATGTCAGGGTTTCCACAGGAAGTGGTGGACACTGATGCAAGAATCATCCTTTCCCCACCTCACACTTCCCTACCCTCATTTCATATCTTTTACACAAAAGAAAAAACAAAATCTAGCAAATAAAATGGTGGGAAGTGGTCCTTGAAATAGCATGCAGTCATTTCCGTGTAGTGACATCCATGCTTAACAATCAATTAAGATGCAACTCTTGCCCGTGGTCAGTGCACACTTCAACCAGCTCTAACGGCATCACAAACACGAAAAGCAAGCAGGGATTTTGAGCCGCTCTTGATGAAAACTATTACAGCAAAGTATTATGAAAAACCACCTGTGGCACTAGAGGGGACGCCCAGAGGAGAAGAGTCACCTGGGGAGATCCCTGTGATGATTTTCTTCTTTGCTGGCAATCAGAGAACATTTTCCCTTGAGATTCTTCTTTTACTTTTGCCAAAAGTAACTGTTACTATTAAAGTTGTCATTTACCACCAGCTATGGACTGTCTCATTACCCCCGGTGCTTGAAAAATACTACTTCATATTGAAAGAAAGTATAACTAAGCATATTCATTCTTGTGCATTCTTTGCATTCTTGGGCAAAGCAGGTTTATCAATCACACTCTTCACGAATGTTTGTGTTACTGCAATGACCTCAATTTAAAGACCACAAGGACACAAAATCAGAAACCTATTTTCTGCACAGCTTCCTTCTGCAGCAATGTATTTGTATTAATTAAAATATTCTTAAAATGTACACCATTTTCTACAAAAGTTCACCATGATAATTAAGCACTGGCTAAATACAATATAAAAAAATATCAGTTGTTTCAAAGATTATAAAAACTCCAAAAGCAAAAGTTACGTTTTTAAGAACTTAAATGGCCACATGGATATTATCCTTTTGGCTCAGCTGGAAAAGGAAAAACTAAACCCACTGTACAAATATGGTTTTTCAGGCTTGCAGATACATGTGATCCAGTGTCCAAACAGAAACAGATCATCAGCAATTAAACAATATCCTATATTTTAAAATATATTAGCAACACATAACACATTGGTGTTATTCTTAACATCTGAGGTACGTGCAATTTATGGCTTATATAGTCCTTGACTCCAGGTTGTTCTTATTCTTTCTTTTTGGT
The DNA here is from genome assembly GCA_013400955.1 of Drymodes brunneopygia. NCBI lineage: Eukaryota > Metazoa > Chordata > Aves > Passeriformes > Petroicidae > Drymodes > Drymodes brunneopygia. The sequence continues at coordinate 474,324 of VZTZ01007236.1, read as the reverse complement.
GAAGTTATATGGTTTCCACCACTGTGCAAACTGCAACACCTTTTTCCGCTGTTCCTCAAAGTTCTGTCTGATTCCTTTTCTCCAGAGCCATGGTTCCAAGTCCAGCATGCCACCAATAATTTCCTTTGCAAGTAAAAGTAAGATAGATAACGATAAATTACCACAGTACTTAACACTATCTTATCACAGAATACAGAAATACATATTTTCAAATTATGAGATTGTCCATTTTCTTCAAGTGATAATTAAAATTTGAAATTCTGAAAAATATACCGATTTAAACATAGAACTGCAGTTGTTAGATGGCTGCCTCAGCAAAATTCTTGTAAGCACAGCAGAGTGATGTGCTGCTTAACTATCCCAGCATTGCAAGACTGTTAATGCATTAATGAATTCGCGATTAAGGTAAGTTCAGAGAAAGAAAGCTGCTCACTCTGCTGTTCCTAGTGTTACATTTCTCCCCAGTCACTCTTCATATTTTTGCAACACTGACTCTTCCAAAAAATGTTTGCTGGGACGTAATAAAGAGAGGAAGAATTTTTAACAGCTCTCCCAGTCTATACTATATACTGTGTACTATACATACCACAAGGAGCAATTTAATCACATGAGGATTTTAGCAGATGTCTGTGAGTCTATGTGTGTGCACACTAATTTATTCAGGCAGGTGTCAGTGCACCTCCATATCAATACTATGGCCATGAAAATTCTTAAGCAGATGCAAGTACCTTCCACCTATAAGATTATATACTAACAGTCAAATATCTACAGTTCCTATCATTTGAAAAGAAACACGAATTTAGAATCACAATCTCAGTATCAGCTAACGAAAAAATCAGCTACTCCTTTATTCAACACAGCCAAGTTACAATGACTCATCAAGAAAAGACAGATAATAAACTGAGATAGGGTACATCAAAGTAACTGTTCTGGCAGCATCTGGTTTAATTACTTAAATTTTCCAAAACAGAGTATAATTGGTAAATTAATCTTTTACTTAACAATACCTTTCCAAAGTAATGAGGGAAATTGTGTTGATCTTCAATCACATGAGCAAATCCTCCTTGAAGGCCAAAGTCCACAGAAAAGTATGGCAATCCTTTAGGAACCTACACATGCAAAATCATATTTTCAGATGTGTATCAAACTTAGCATTTAGTCAACCTCCCCACAGGAGAATGATTTGAACGTGGTTTTGCAGTTGGCAATAGGCATGCCTTATTTTAAACTACCTCTCAAACCAACTACATGTACGATAAAATTGCAACAGAGAAACAGTAAAGCAAAAAGAACAACATACAGCAACTGGACAAAAACACACTGAAAAGAAGATGAGTGGGTGGCAGAACCTCCAGGAGCCACAGCTGGAATAGCAGGTAAGAGATGGGGACAGCAGACAGCAGTGTGCACAGTGGGCAAATGCCTCCCTGACTCCACATCTCTGAATTATATGGGTTTAGCAGAAATTTTAAGACAAGCACTAGCAAATTGCATTTATTAAAGATAAGATGTTGACTGGTAATAGGAAATATTTACCCAGTGAAAACACTGACACTCAGGGGGAAGGAGAAACACCTTTTTGGACAACAGATTATGAGAAACCCCCTCTATGTGAATGGAAGGATATTATCCTTAACTTGCTAAATCAGACAACTTAATAATTCTGTCAGCCTGTAGGGGAGATGCTGGATATCCTGCCACAACAAAGACCCTTCAGTCTGACAAAAGTGGACCCATTTATTGCTACAGTACTGCAAGTAATTTCGGCTGTTTCACTGCAATAAGTTATTTTTCACTCTTTTAATTGTTGAGGATGTTTCTGTACCACTAAGATTAACAAAGCCTCCAATTCATAAGCATTTTCTCTGCTACAGTCCAAATAACAATACAACTTTAAGGAGGCGTGTTCCATATATTGCTTGAAATACTGACTCTAAAAATAATTAAGAATTAATACAGAGGAGCAAGGTAGCATAGCAAGAAACATTTAACATTTTAAATGGACTTTAAAGAAAATCACTAAATAAGGAAAAATGGGTTGGCAGGTAACACCTTAAAGAAAAGGTCAGCTTTGTCTTATTTCTCACAATTTCTGCACACAATCCACCCACTAGGTGATATCTCAGCCATGTCTGACCTTCCTTCCAGGTACCACCATCTCTCAGTACAACTCTCCAAATTCCTAAACCTCAGCTCAATCTCTGAGCTACACCCTCCGATCTTCCTGATGCCTACAGACATTTCTTTTACCTTAGAATAAGGTTAAAATCACACAACTGTGTAACAATTTATGTTCAGACACATTTAATTTAAAGAACTGCCCTGCCTTAACCTGAAAACTGGCCTACCTTCAAATAAATATATAATAGTCACAAAAATGTATGGCTATATAACACACATCTTCCACCTCATTATTAAAATTACAGAACAATCTGAACCTAACAGATCCAGCATTATTCTTTTAAGGTTTGTTTATATAAAGAAGCTTCATCTTGGTATCCAGGAGACAGAGAGGGTACTGTTCCCTTATTTTACAAAAAAAAGATTTATAATGCTGTTTATATTTTCACTTCATAAACTTAGCAACACAAATGACTGTTCTAGGTTAATGAAAAAGACATCATATTTGTTCCAGGAAAGTAATTTCCAAATCTTTGATCTACCTTAATTCTCAAAGTTAATCAGGAAAATGATGCCAGTACATGTCCTCAAAGTGTCAGCTTTGTTCTCAACCAATGCTGGCAGCTTAGTCCATCAATTGTTGAAATAAATGGGAATCTTTTCCCTAATGTCAGTTAGGAGTTCAGACTGGTCATTCTCCTCATACCTATGCCATCTTCTGATGCAGTAATCTAATTGTGTTCCCTTTCTTCTCTCTTTGAAACAGTTAATAATGAAAAAAGGTCAGAAGAATTTGGTGATAAATTCAGGATCCAAAACACCTCATTACTTACAGATTTCCGAATATCTTTTGAAGAAAGATCAATTAACTTCTTGTTCATGGACCACTCTTCATCAGACTCCATTATAGCTTTCTGTAAAATGATTTTATATAAATGTGAAAATAGTCCCTCATACAGCTAATAAAGAACTAACTGTAGTGAAGTACATTTACTGCAAACAACAATTACTTCTTAACAAAGTAATTTACTTTTGGTAATCTTTCTCATTTCCACAAGCTACTTTATAAAAACATCATATAGTATCTTCAGACTCATCCAATTCAGTTCCTCTGTTTCTTTTTTTTTAAATTTAAGTTTTGCTTGACACAAGTTTCAAATAAAAGGTCATGTTCTCTTTTTACTCACCCCACACAAAACCTCTTATGAATTCATTACACTAAGTTAGCCTTCTTTCTCTTTTAAACACTAAGAGAGGAATTCAGCTTAGAAGGATGATTGCACTTAAAAACCCAAGGCTGACTCTGTATTCCCCATGGTATGGAATTTGGTATAGTGTAGGGTGGGTACCTTTTAAATTTCATTTGCTGTGCATTTTAATGATAGATACTTCTGAAATAAATGACATTGCATTAAATCTTGTTCTTTCTCTTTCCTTGAGTATTCAAAGAAAGCACAAGTTTTACCAGCACCTGAAGCATAGCAGTCAGATCAAACAGGTGGAGGGTTTCAAACGTGGTAGAAGTTACTGCATTGTTGTTCACTATACTGAACTTCATCAAAACCCAATCACATTACTTCCAGAAAGAATAAATAGTATTTCAAAAATCAAATAGAATAACTTACCTATAAAAGACAAATCAAGAGTCAGCTGCTGAAAGCTGAAAGGACTCAGTTACAGGCAAAAGCCTCAATGAACCTTTTCTTAAAAGGTCAGGGGAAAGAGAGCGGAAAAGCTATGGAAGAAATATCTATCATGCTGAAGAATGTTCATCAGAGGCCTAAGATACATGTAAAATCTGAGCTTACTGAAATAAAATGGGGATGAAACAGTGCCTACATTGTATTTCTTAAAGCAGATAGCACTATTTTCTCATTTAATGTTTGCCAAGGCACATGTATTGTGTTTTAAGTTTATACTACAGGACTTAAGCAAGAAGTACTGCAATCCTTAAAGCACTTCAAGAGACTACAATTCTCTCATCTTCTTCTAGTATTTTCAGTGCAGTCAGATTTGGGACAAATGCCCTGTGAAAAACAGCTCTTCCACTGACTACTTGAAAACTGAGTTATTTCACACTGCTTATTTTAAGATCAAGGAGTATTAGCAAAGAATGGATCCAGAGAAAGGATCAAAGAATACATATTTTCAAAAATAGCACTTGAATATCAAAAATGTCTTCCAGAAATAGATGAATTATGCTATATATATATTCAAATTACTTCAGAAAAAACATTTTCATGTACCTTAAAGTAGATTGGAGCCATATCTCCTACTTCTTTTGGAAGAGGAATGCATTCATATACCATATGATACCGCTTCTTCATACCCATGTTTGTTTCCAGGAACACACAGTCCAAGTCTTTGGCTTCAAACATTTTCACCAATGCATTTCGGAACATCTGTTTAAAGAAAAAAAAAAGTGTTATTTAAACTAACTTTGTAGAATTTTCAGATATAATGTATTATTTCACTAGCATCTTATATTTGTAATACATTAACAATAAAATGCAAAACCCTAGCAATCATACTAGGAAAATTCCGTATTACTTAACTAATTTAATATTAACTGTATTTCCTATGATAAAAACATAGGAAGTCTAGAAAACTATTGTGAAATACACAACATAATTAACACTACAAACTAAGTTTTAATAAATACCACATATTTTTACAGCAGAAATTGAAACTGTGTTGAACTTCTTAACTGTAGCACTCCATAAAATAATATGGCTTTAACAGTAGGTCCCAAGCTTGCAATTTCTGAGAAGGTAATGACCTGGCTTTTACTGTCTATAGTTACAATTAGCCTTTTACTACTCCTTCCAATTANAACTAACTTTGTAGAATTTTCAGATATAATGTATTATTTCACTAGCATCTTATATTTGTAATAAATTAACAATAAAATGCAAAACCCTAGCAATCATACTAGGCATGTTTGATCTTTAAGTAAAATATTAACATTGCCTCAAAAAAATAAAGCCACCATCTTCACCGTATGGAAGGAAACCAAATGTAATACTTGATATGTGTGGCCTCAAACTACATTTACCAGTTCCCTGTCAGAGGGATTAGGTACTGCACCTATTCAAAGTGTATTTCAGTTAACAATTCTGATAGCTCCAGTGTCAAGGTCCTGCATACACCCAAGAGGCCCTGCAGCCTCTTCTACCTGCTGGGACTCTGGCTGCCCATGCAGGTGGGCAGCTCTGATGTGTTACAGTTGTGAACTGGATCAGATCCAGCAGAAAGAGCTGGGGGTACTGAAGAGTGGTGAGAAGTGTGGACCTGGCCCCCTGTCACTCAGAAGGTGCAATTAAGTCCAGGCTGTCACTTTTGATCCTTGCCTGAGCTGTTTCAGAGATGCCTGTGCCCAGCCAGGTACCTGGCACTTCTTGGCCCTGACTTCTCAAACCCAAGTCCCCACTGCAAACTTGCCTGGCCATCACTGGGCCATAGATGACCTTGTCTACTACCATGGGAACTCTGCTGGCCTGGTACCATGGGACTGTGCCTTGTCAGTGAGATGACCTCCCCCACCTTCCCTGCCCATCACCTTGCACCCCCGACTTGCTTCCCTGCAGAGCAGCTTTTCCCTGGCTCTTGACATTTGCATCCAAGATATGCAAGAGCATCATTCTATAGCTTACAATGTTCAGATGCTGAACTAAATTACCAAGCACAAGGGATGATTTCTGAGAGCCATTAAATCATTTGCAGGTGGACAAAGGATCTAACTTTCTTATAGAGTGAATGTTTCTGAGAGTTTCTCAAGATCTCAAAAAATGCTTTTTAAAAACGAAGATTTTTGTCTTATGCGTTTCTATACTATTTCCACAGTGTCAGCCAAGAAACCACTGAAACTGTAGGAACTTCAAAGACCAAGGTATCATAGCCCTAAGACTCACATAATTCATAGGTTGTCCTTTTTACACTGATTTTTTTTCCAAGTAACAATGCTCTGAAGTACAAACATCACCATTAAAAGGCTAATCTCATCTAAAGATTTAAGATTCCTTATCTTAATAAAAAAGGAGAGTTGATGAATCAAACTTAAACAAATGCACATCATCAACATCAGCACATCTATTTTACTGAAGTAAAACAGAAGGAAAACAAATCACTACCAAGTTCTCAATGCAATAGGACTAAAAATTGAGCTCTCCATCCTTTCACCATGTTGCACAGTATGAATCAAACTAAAAGTCTAAGAAATGTGGCCAAATATATATCTGAACTAGGCATTTAAGCTCTTCAGAGCAGGCCCTTGTGCCTTGAATTTTTCCTCACTAATGAGCTGCTCCATGCTGTGACAGGAACCATCATTCCCTTAAAGCAACTGATGAATTACAGCCAGAAGAGACTGCCCAGTGCTCCATGACTGATACAGGACTCTACAGCGCAGAGTGACAGGCTACTCTGGCTTAACAGCTTTTTGTCTTCTCCCTGTCACTCCAACCACCAGACCTCTACTTCTGAAACATACTGAAGCAAGCAATGTGGTGAGATATCAAAGGCTGAGAAAGACTATTACTTACAGCTGCTACCCTGCAGCGTCAACTGAAACACAAATCCACCAGAAAGCCCAGAATATCAGCAGATTTTAGCTAGCTTTCCCCAACTGCATTTCCTTGTTTTTAAATACTTTGCACTTGTCCTCCAAATTCTGAGCAGGCCAAAGCATTAAGAATAGTTAGCACTGGAAAGGAGAAAACTATCCATAAGGGGAAATAAGAAGGCTTGGCTTATGCTGAGATGCACGCAATATTAATACATGCAATAGTTCAGTCAACACAGAATGTGTGAAGATTTATATCCTTCATATTAAAAATATTCCATGCATATTTATTTTAGCAAGTGAGCACATCAGTCTAAACTACACAATATGTTAAATTCAAGTGCTTGAAGGCATACAGTATAAAGGAACTCCTTTTGCTTTATTCCAAAATATCCTAAAAAAAAAAAAACAGCAAAAATAGTTAGCTAAAACATGTATTTCATACTACATATTGTGAATACGTAAAGTGTGATAATTTTTTTTCCCTTCAACAGTAATAAAAAATATGTCTCTGGCATCAGAATGTTAGTTTAGTCACTGACTGTCTGCTTATACTCTTGCTAAAGCTTTCTAGACTCCTTCTACTGAAATACATAGAAGTTGGGGGCAAAAAAATTCATGTATCCATCACTTTCCAAAATACTTTGCTGCAAAGAAATATCTAAGTTGTCTATGAATATATTCACAGGATCAAACGATAATGGTTTTAGCAACTAGTTGCCTTTTCTAGCAAGTCAAAGTGCTGAATACATGGACTGCATTTGCTTACCTTTTCCATATCCTATTTTCCTTCTCATAAAATTTAGAAAAATTATAATTATTTAATTAAGATATTAGGATAAACAGAAGATCTAGGATAAGCATATTTATCACTTTTCCACATGCTCTTTTGTTCCTCTTGATCCTACATGCTGCACTTCCTTCCTGACTGGAGGGGAGCATAATGTACCAGGAAACACTGTATGAAAACATCAACCATAAGAATCAATGTGGGGAGAAAATTTGAGAAGTCAGAGAATCCATCTGCCAGACTTGAGGCAAGACCAACGTTATTTAAATTATTACAAACTTATCAATGATGCTGGTTTTAAATCTCAGCAACTACAATGAAACCTTTCTCTAGTCTGATATAGTCTCCAATATTTCAATAAGAGGTTGCAAATTGTTCTCCCCTTGTAATAATCCTGATGGCAGGACAGGAGATTGACAAACAGTCGATCTCTTAGGCTGAACCCTTTTACATCCCTGGATTTTCTGTCTCCGAAGAAAACAGACCTCAAAATCTTCAAAATGTCTTCATAAGAGAGTTGGAAAGCACAACCTATCATGCTTGGCAATTTATTTTAATAATTCTTTCCCAAAAAGGTAGAAAATTGGATTCAAACAGGGATCTCATTGATTTTAAGTGTAAGATAGTTCTCTTTTAATTGATATCCACCCAAAACCCAGATTAAAAGCCTGAAGATACGGAAACAACATATTTGTATTTAATTTTAAGTGATCTGCCTGCTCTGACAATTCTTCTCTTTTCCTTGGCACTCCCAAGAAAGTCCTGTGAGGCCAGTTATTCTATTTTCTGTAAGGGATCAGCTGTACCTACTTCATCTCCAATTGACATTCCTCTAACATGGTTTCAAAGACCCCCAAAGATGCATGTTCTGCAGCATTCCAGGAAACTTTTTCTAGTGCTTACAAATCAAAAATTTTCTTCAGTATTTACCCTGCCTCTCTTTCATGTTAATATTTGACCTCTAATTTTCATCCACAATGTGAGAATGTTCTGCCTCTTAGTGGAATCCGAATAGAGCTGCCAGACTGCAAATTATGAAAATACGTACTTATGACAAGGATATTATTATTCACAACAAAATTATTTTACAAAACTGTTAGAACAGGAGACAGTTTCTCAGCAGACCTGGATTTCTTCCCAGATGTCTTCATCCAAAAGAGTGGCTGCAGTATGGTGCTGTAGAGGGGCTATAAGGCAGTGACCTTCAGTAAGGGACTGGCTGCTTGGTAGAGACAAGTACACCTAGGAAAAGCAAACAAAAACTCAAGTACCCAGTTTTCCTGCATTACAAACCTTCCCTTTGCTAAATTCAAACCAACAGAAGCCATTAGCTACTAATTACAGCAAGGTATTAGCAATTTTAGTGCTTTTTATAAGGGCCCATTATCCACTAGCAGTTCAAATGAACCAGTGGTATCCAGAGAGCAGTTCCACCACCAAGGCAGTAATATTAGATTTATAAACTGACTGGTATCATAGCTGTTATGAAATCACAATGTTTAGTCCATTCCAATATTTTTTAATATAGATACATAGCTGTATGCATTTTTAATTTAAAAAAAGCATACTCCATGTCATGGCTTAACCTGGCAGACAGCTAAGACATCACACAGCTGTTCACTCACTCCCTGTTCCCAGTAGGATAGGTGGTAGAGAATCAAAAAAAAAAAAAAAAAAGAAAAATTTGTGGGTTGAGAAAAAGACAGTTATAAAGGACAAGAAATTAAATGATGATGATGATAACAACAACAACATGCAAAACAAGTGATGCACAATGCAGTTGCTCCCCACCCACCATTACCCAGTCAACTTCCCAAGTGCTGGCCCCTGTCCAACTTTCCCCTGAGTTTATCCACTGAGCATGATGTCATATGATCTGCAGTATCCCTTACATCAGTTAGGGTCAGCTGTCCTGGCTATGTCCCCTCTCAACTTCTCACGCCCCTCCTGCCTTCTCTCCCAGGGCAGTATGGGAAGCAGAAGAGTCCCTGAGCATGACTTAGCAACAACTGAAAATATTAGTGTCTTACTAACATTACACTCATCCTAAATCCAAAACACAGCACTGTACCAGCTATTGGGAAGAAAACTAACGATTCCAGCCAAAACCAGGATACCCTGTATATTTATCTATCTATTAGATATATAAATACAGATTATATACACACAGATATGCATCTGTATTCATTTATATATATATATTTATATAATCTCTAAAAAAAAGGAATGCAATGTACCTTAATATATATCTATGCACCTAATTCCTTCACCTATAAGGAGTTTCAGATCAAATGAAAACATCAATAATAAATGAAAACTGTAGAGAAAAAAAATTACAAAAAAGGCTATATTGAAGCATTTCAAATGTCATGAATCCAAATATTTATGCAACTTTTAAAAGCATTAACAGAAGCAGAAAGGTTTCCAAACCAAACCTCTGTTTATTTCAAAGGATTTTAAGCTTAAAAATGGAATTCTCCACCTAATTTTCTTTGATATCAAGATACAGTTCTTCATCAGTTCAAATTTCCTCCAGTGAAGTGTGATTTAGTCTGCCACAAATCCACCTACAGTCTAATCTCTGCACTGAGATCTTTCATTATTGCTTCTGTCTTCTACAAATGCAAAATCCTGACATCAAAGACTAGCTTTAAAATTCATGACAGATTTATATCTTTTTCCTCCTCACCCTTGACAAATTTGTGGAATCAATTGAAAGGGCAAGGAAAGTAAGATGCAGAACAATAAATCCTTCCACAGAAGCAATTTCTTTCCTAATGTTAAGCACTCTAACATAATTTCTTTTCTATTTCCACATTTGTGTTAAATTGCTATTTTCTTACCTTGGTGCCAATTGCAATAATAAGATGTTTAGAAAGTTCACTGCTATCAAAGCAGTAGGGGCACTTTTCCATGCGTGCAGCAAGTTGCTGGTGCTCACGGATTGCTTTTCTTCTTTGTACTTCTTCCTCTTCCCCGCTGCGCGCTCTCTTGGCTGCTTTGGAAACAAACATGTCATCCAGAGTGTAGTACTCTCTGTCAGTTTTCTCCATGAGCTGAAAAGATATGCAGAAAAATTGCATACATTTATAACGTAGCAAGAAAAATACTTAGCTCTTTGTAGTACTCTTCATTGGGAAAAGCACTAAGTACATAAGCAGTAGCATTTCTTCCTTTCATAAAGCATCTGCTGCAGATGGAATCATCAGGTACCTCTCCTGAGAGCGGTCACACACAATCTTAGCACAGATATTAAAACACAGATATGTGACAGCAGTGAGAAGAGTATATTACTATATTCCATTTCAAATTAAGGGCTAGGGATTTCAATATTATCTTGACATAACTTCAGCTATCTTTAAATAGATGCACCATTTTATATATAATTTATATATTTTATCCTCTCCCTTCTCCTCCTCCTCTCCTGTTACAACTACCATTAAATCATCTTTTGTGAAATAACTAGACCATGACTCTGCGTATCCACATTCTATGAAAATATGCCAACAGTTATTCCTACCAAGTGAACAGGACTGAGCCATTTTGGGAAGAAAACAGTCTTTGCCTTCAATACTAAGTCTTTCTGAGTGCACCTGTTGCACGCCACAAATCTTAATGTATTTTAGGATACTGACTAGATAGCCCTAGGAAAGGACTAATGCTAACTGAAGGCATTTGAAAGGCATGCTATTGTAATTGAAGCACAGTCTCCAAATTAAAGAAATTCTTCCAAATATCCCAGGCATAGTTTCTGCAGACCATCTGATATTAAAAAAAAAAAAAAGAAATAGGACAGATTTTTTTTTTGTAGAGTACATAAGTAACTTTCCCCAAAAAAGACAGCAGCTCTTGCTTTTCCCAAATAGTGCAGTTCTTTAGCACAGATCAATATCTTATTTTAAATACGCTCAGTATTTTCCTTATCAAACAACTGAGGAGGAGCCTCCTTAATTACTTTATTCAACTTAATTACTTTATTCAACTATAATACACTTAACTGCTCATGTGCATTTCCTACTGGAAGGCACTGCAGACTAAAATCAACAGTTCAAGAGTTTAACTCCATTCTTCTTCTGTCTTACTGTAATGCTGTAATTCTATATTTAACAGAAAAAGGGGATTCCCAAGATTAAGAAAAAATATGTAGTAGTTTGGTGCCTAAAATCAAGTCTCTGTTCTTATGTCATATAAGAATTGAAAAGGTAAAGTTAGACCTGCAGAAGAAGCACTGCTTGCAGAATAGCAGTGTTTTGTTAATACTAAACATAAAGTTCGGGGATTTTTTAAAATAAAAATTCTGCCACGAAAATGGAAATACACAGGAAACATGACAGCTGGCAGACTAGAAACGAAAGGAAGAGTGGAAATCACAACACTATGACTATCAGGAGCATCACACGTAGCACAGAATACCATTACTAATTTGCTCTGCTTGCACTTAGAAGTAGATATGGAAATTCCTGGTTTGTTACACGCAACCTCTTTTAAATAAGAGTACTTTTCAAAATACTCCACAGAAGTCCTTGTGATAGAATAAATATTCAGCTTATTAAACAGCCTGGAAGATGCCTCTCTTCAACATGGATAAAACATAATATCTGGGACCCAAAGCAAAATTCTTACATACAAAGTAGCAAACTTGCATAAAGTAGGTGCTGTCTAAAATCCAGATTTTGTTTCTTCTGGTACAGGCACAACCACCTGATCATAGAATCATAGAATGGTTTAGGTTGAAAGAGACTTTAAAGATCATCTTCCACTAAGCCAAGCTGCTCAGGGCCCCACTCAGCCTGCTCTTGGACTTCTCAGGGATGGGGCATTCACAAGTTCTCTGGGCAACCTGTCCCAGTGCCTGATTTCCCTCAAAGTAAGGCATGTCTTCCCAATAACTAAACTAAACTAAATCTACCCTCTTTCTGTTTGGGGCCATTACCCCTTGTTGTATCTGCCTGTGAAAAGCTGCTCCATCCCTCTTTTAAAACATTTATACTTCTGTTTGTACAATAAGGTGCCCAGTGTATTCTGCCAAATGCATTATTTGACTATAACTAAATCTCTCAAAAAAAAGTTAAAGGGGAATTGAAAGAACAAGAAGAAATCATTCTCTGAAATGCCAGAAGGAAAGCACGTAATCATTTAAAAACTCATTTCTTTCATACATATATTCGTCCATACAAAAAACAAAGCTGGTACACATCCGAAGAAGGAATTATGCTGATGTGTTAGAGCTGCTGGAAAGCTGCTGTTCTGCATCATAGATGCAGCATCACACCTGCTAAACATGAGAGCCAATGAGTTTTGGAAGGTGTGTATTTACTTCCCTCACCATAACTGATGTTGTTTGGTATGGCCCTTGCTGCTCAGGTGCTGCACAGAGATCAGAAAGAAGCAGGAAGTCATTTTGATCTATCAGTTTAAAGTTGGGATGTCCTACAATACATCATTGAATTACCTAAAGCTAATAAAGAAAATTCAGGTATCTATAAGGGCAATGCACCTGAAGTCCTTGTTTCTACCAGATACAGACCAAAGCCCAGAGCTGCGCTAAACTGACATGTACATAAGACAGATCACCTCTTCAGCCCGCAGCCTTCTTTTTCCTGCTTCACTTTTCTTTATTCTGGGCTTATCTGCCACATTCTTCCTTCATATACACCCTCTGTTTTTCCAGCTTTCCCTTCTCTTTTGGCAAGCACTGATTAACCAGAGGACACAAAGGAAGCTTTAGGACTCTTAGCACCAGGCAAAATGACACTGCCTCCCACATCTCACAGCACAATTGTGCAACTATGTCATTTCTACCATCTACATGATTTTTCACAACCAGGTTGCAGTTTTGGTTTAACCAACAGCGAAGAATCACAATTGGGCTTGCCCTGGCCAAGAGAAGCCTGTAATACACAAACATTTAAACAGCAGTCAGGGAAGGCATCCAAACTTCTCTCAGGAGCCCTCTGGGCTCTCATTTGGACAGCTCAAATACAGTGTAAATGTGGCTAAAACCCAAGAAAAGGGATGAGATCTCTAACCATTCAGCACAGGAGTTTAAAAAGAAATCAGCATCTGACTATGCATAAATTAGAATGATTTGAGAGGGAAAAATTACAGTGTTGTATTTTCTGATTAAATCCTTATCATGATAATTACCATGAATAATATGAATATATTACATGAATTATTTCATTATATAACATTCTGTTTACAAAATAATTGAAACCCTTTTTAATTTGTTACGTTAGTGAAGCCATCAGGCACCCTGGCATGGGGCTGCTTCCTAGAGTAACTCTTCCAAATCTGTGCAAGGTACACTCCAGGGCCAGCCTCACTTTTCTGCCAACCTGTGTTCAGGCCACTGGAACCATATCTGAGAGCTTAATTTTAAGCCAAATCTGTTTTTCTTATTCCAAAGTAAAACCCCTGGAGTCTTATACACTGCTGGCTTCCTACACACTCCATCTCAAGCATACTGCACGTTGTGTCTCTTACTCCTCCTTCTGCTGCTATTATTTGCTTTTCGGGTGGCCCTTTTGAATAAAAAGCCCTACCAAAGAATTTAGTATCATTGTGGCACTGAAAGGAACCGTTAAGAGACAGAATTCCTAATGATCAGAGATTATACTTGTATAATGCCTCAAGTACACTTTTTACCCCTCTTCAAATTTCCTTTGAAATTTGAGGATGAAATGGGAAATTCTATTAAACACAATTAGCAGAGGAACAAAAGACACCTGCATGGTTCCAGTGTGGGTTACTTTCAGCTTCTTTGTACTGTTACTTTCTGCTTATTTTCTTGTTCCATTTTGTATGCAACTATTGAACTTCTGCTTTTCCTGTTTCCTTGCTAACACAATCATAGCTAGAGTTACTTCCATATAAGCTAATAAAAGTGCATCTGCTTGAAAAATTTGTGGAAAAATAAGTCTATAGATTGTATAAAATGTATCAGTTTGGGTTTAAATTGTCATGGCAACACTGACGTCTTCAACTTTAAATGACAGAGTTAATATTTGTGGAATGTTGTATCATAATATATTTTAGGAAGCTGCAAAGAAGAATAATCTATTATTTTAGAATACAGACCTGAGTGACACAAGAATACATCTCATCACATTTAAATTTATTCAGCATTTAGCCCCTATTCTGAACAACAAAATCACGTCAGAAAAGTCCTTCTGATCTCAAATAGTATTTGCTTAAGCCAAACAAAGGCAGAATTTTATCATGTAAACCTTATTACAATTCCAGTCTCCCTACGAACACAGACATTTGAATTTGTAGGTTTAATTCATAATATAATTCAGCAAATAGGCATTTTCAAATCCTATCATCACACTGAATTAAAGAATATTTTAAACACATAGTATCAAAGGATTTTAAGATACCAGTGCACAGAGTGCTTTTAAGGCCTGTGTCACTGACAGGAAAGGTTACCCATCATGTCAGTGAGCAAGGTAGTTCAGGATTACCTTTGAGCAGCAGAAGTCAAGCAAAACACAGATGACAGAGGACTGCTCAAAGGCTACGGACCAACCTCCTTTTTGTTTCTGTTGTTTGAAATGAAAACTGTAAATTCTGCTGCAATTAGTTACTAGGAGAGATAGAATGTTAGATACAAGTCAATGGCATGAAATGTAAACCAAACAAAAATACCTTCAGCCACAGAATTCTGCTATTAAAATTCTGATTAGTATTTCACTTAACAGTTATCCCTGGCCATAATTTTAATGCCTAGGAAAGACTGTCCTGCACAAGTCCCCACTTGCATCATATCCTGTAATTTTAACATAATTCTGGAAGAATGCCAAATGCTTATGCAGTCATTTAGTATGGGCTGCATCTACACAGTTCTTACTGTTCCCAGGTTTTCTTTCCTAATCCAGCTGTCACTGCTGTTGATTTGTTTCCACATGCAGGAACAGCTTTCACTTTGTGTCCACACAATATACACAGAAGGATGTTTAGTGCATTGAATTGAAATGTAGCAGAACAAAGTGTTGGAAATTATTTCTCTTGGGTTTTTGCAATAATTTTTTACAGCAAACCATGCACATGATCTTTAGGTAAATGTAAAAAGCAACAGCGCACCAGAGCTTTGCTGGCTTTATCATGTCCATTAAATACTGTGCTAAAATTGCTTCACCATGTGAAGAAAGACAAGAAAAAGGTTCATTACATAATAGTAGCATCAGCAACAACATTTTGCATTTTTCACTTTAGCTTCTATGGTGTTTTCTAGACTATTATTTTGGTTTATGATGATGGAAATGCAAAAATGTGAACAGGCAGATTCACACAGCAAGTGAAATTGATAAGGCTGAAAGTAATTTTCCATTTTACAGACCTTTACAGAAGCAAGGAAAGGCAACATGCAAATTTCCTTTTTGCAAACCTCTAATACAAGCATACCTCTTGGCTAAATCCATAAAGGAAGGTCAGCATAACCAATAAAGCATTTTATTTTTCACTGCTGAATTCCTGTTAGGAATTATTGGACATATTTTAAAATAAAATTAGTTTCTGGCCAAAGTCAAAATGTCCTGATGAACTACACAGATTAATTGTCCTCTCTTTCTTTAAGTAAATAAAAAGGAAAAAAAAGCCTTAGTGGCATTAATACATACAAATACAAGGTAATTTCTCTTGAGGTAATGTTCTAGGAATCAGTCTCTAAACACCCACAAGCGTCTATTGACATAAGTGAAAGGATTACATAAGTCTTAACAGCATGAATTTGGGAAAATTGAACCACTTACAACAGTCAGGGGCTGAAGAAACTACAGACAGGGTACTTAAAGCTATCAGTAGAGAAAACCAAAGACTTCACACATATTTTGTACTCTAAAACTGTCAGAAAAAAAACCAGTTTTCAAATGTTTTGTTGACTTTTTTGTATCCTAAAGTCATGCTTTAACAACAGTGAGAACCAAAACCACTTTCAAAGGTGAAGAAAATAAAAAGTAGAAATAGTGATTTAAATGGGTGTTTTTTCCCTTGAGCCATAACAGTGAAACATGAACAAATCAAACTCTAGGCCTGCTTTTTTTCCATATATCAAAAAGATTAGTGTTGCGTTTTAAAAAAGCTTTTTTTCACCACTGTAAATTAAAGATTTGGTTGTTTTTTCATGATAGTCATAAATTTGACATACTAGCATGAATGGAATGGCTGTGAGAAAGGCAGCATTTCAAACTGCTAAGTGACATCAACATCAGCCACCTTCAAACAGAGGCCAAAGGGCAACAGGAGATAAAAGCCTCAAGCACAGCAGAGTTGTCTTAGAATACAACTAGAAAAATAAGAATGGACAGGAGAGCAATGATAAGTCAGAATCTAAATTTAAAACAAAGACTCAACAGGTAAACAAATAGCAAGGAGGTGGCAAATTCCCTCCATCTCATCTCGTTGAGCTCTTGAGTAAAGGACAGGTGGGAAAAAGATCTAATGAGTATGGCTTGAACACTACAGATGTTTAGTCTGTTGGTGTGATTGGGAGTCTGGTGTGAGGTAACATATAGACCTTCACTTGCCAATTGGATTAGACAGAGGTTTCGTGAAGAGATGTACTGATATTTCTTCCAAGTCCCATTTAAGAAAATAAATTCTTTCATGAATTATACCCTTCTCTTTCAACATCCCCATCTCTCTCTACGAAACTGGAATTATTATCTTCAATAACAACTACCCTGTATTTCATTTGAAATGCCATTGAAGCACTAAATATCAGGAAAGTAACACTGATCTAGAGCAGAGCATTCAGCTGTGTAAAAGTCAGAAAGCATGATGGTCTGTGGTTCTCATTCTGTACCCATTTGTGAGAGCAGCACCTATTTCCTCCATCCTCAACAGCCATGTGGCTGGAAGTTTCTTCTGGGCATAGTCTGGAAAAGTGATAGAAGCCCTGGGAAAATCCATGAAGGAAATAACAGTGCCCTAGACAATTCACAGCGATTAGATGAATGAAATTATTGAACAGAATTTAAGGGGCACGATCTTCCTTCTCCCATCCTAGGTAGTATATCATTCGTAGACTTGCAGCAGTTTCCTCCCATCACTCTTCTGCAATACGACAGATTAATTTCTGTGGATAATTTTTCCACTTCTCAAATGAAGGCAGAAAGAGAAAGTAATTCCTATGTGTCAAATTTGTGTCCTATGTTATCAAACTAAAACTGACAAAAGAGGTTTGTTTGCTAGACTTCCTGCTGGAATAAAACACCTTGCTGAAACCACTGTGCAGATGCAAGAATTTTGAAGACTATCTTACTGAGCCCCAGATCATTATGCAGATACTCCATGTAGTATAGGTTTATAAAGTACATAAGTAAATAGAATATCTGAGATCATGCCCAAATTTTTTAGACTGCTGCCAACACCTCAGTGGTAACACTGATCTTGTGCTGTGAATAAGAATGCATTCTACAGACATGGAAACCTCAGGGAGGCCTAGGAGACAGTTTCTTAATCTAAGATCAAGAAACAAACAAACAAACAAAAAAAAAAAGGAAAAAACCTTTAGACCAAAACATACTAAACCCAGTTGCTTTCTCACCCAGTGTGATCATTTTATGTTGCAAAATCAATCTCCAGCAATAGCTAAAATGTATGGGGGAAAACCCTTAGAACTGACTCTTCTGGTACACATTTGCAGATCTCAGCATCTACTGTGGAAATCCTGAGCCAAAATCTACCTAGATCTCCCTATTTAACAATAAAACTGTATTTCACTAAGTTACTATATTTTTTTTGCTCCCACTCACAATTAAGGCCTACACAGGATTTTATACTCTACAACACAAGGTCTACAACTGCCTTCTTCACCTAAAAAAGTCTCAAACCACTCCTTCACATTAAACTCTGTTCTGTGGCCACTTCCCATATGAGAAACAAAAATAGTTGCATTCTATTAAACTTCTATGCTAATTGTTCTAGTATAGCAGCTGCCTTCTCCTACACATCCACTCACCCCCCATGCTGAAGAAATTTT
This sequence comes from Drymodes brunneopygia, assembly GCA_013400955.1. Taxonomy (NCBI): domain Eukaryota; kingdom Metazoa; phylum Chordata; class Aves; order Passeriformes; family Petroicidae; genus Drymodes; species Drymodes brunneopygia. The sequence goes on along the minus strand of VZTZ01007236.1, from coordinate 455,868 downwards.
GTTTACTTAGGTTTTCTTCAAATGGCCACCACTCTGTGCCTCTGATTACAGGGTATGTTTTAACAGCTTGAGCAGCATTCAAGATATGGGCGCACCATGCATTCACTACATGCTGTAAAATGTTCCTAAATTCTCCCTTTTCATAACGTCCAAAATTCTGTTTCTCCTACTAATCACACCAGCACTGAGATGGTTTGCAGACTCACAAATCTGCACCAAGCACATCTCTCAAATCAAGCATCAACAGCCTCTTGTACATGTACGGTCACAGACTCATTCAGCTTCAAGATTACCAACATTTTGCCTTCATCAACCCTGTCTTTCATCTGAATTTATTGCCTCAATACCTATGATGGGATCTCTTCCTTTTAATTTGAGAGTTCTATAGCATAATTTCCTGTGTCTGAACTAGACATTCTATAATTCCTTTTATACTCATAATTTCCTTCAGATGGCATTTAAGATAGGACAGGCAACTCACATCATTAAAATATGTATGTCTCTCCAGCTACTCCCTAAAGTGGATCTCAAAATCAGCTCAGATATTTCACGATGTTAGAAAAATCCCTGCTTTGTAGTCGTAAATTCTACAATTTACAATGACCCCTATTTTTGACAGTCCTGCATAATTATGTAACCATAAACAGTCCTCATCTTTCTCCAGGCCTTTCCTTTACTCAGGCCTCATGTCCTCCCTGATATTTCTCATAATAACATGCCTAATTAAAAAGTCACACACACAACACCTTACCTTTGATGCCATACGCATGAACAGTGAGTTTTGATCCTCTGCTGTTCTCATCTTCTCATTTTTGACCAAATCCTTCAGGTTCATGCTATCATCATCCTGAAAATATCTTACTCTCTCTTTATCTACATGAGTAGGCATCTGGAAACAAACACATTAAAAATAAGCATTAACCTAATGAGAAAGATCAGTTATAAAATTCAGACCGTAACAATTTCTACAACTTCAAAGAATCATGAATCAAGCTAAGAAGATCCGAAACAACTGGGCTAATAGCTCCATTTTAGTTTTCTTCAATTGCATCAGTATGTCTAAATAAAAATAGAGCCTCTCTTCAAAGTCACTATATCCTTTACATCCTTAAGGTATCAGAGCCACAACATTACCACTCAGGAAAAGATATACAGTACTTCACTGAAACAGTTAGTAAGCTCATAAAAATGAAATATTCTAGGAATTAATTTTCATCATTAACCACTCTAAAGCTTTTGTAAAGTCACAGACATTACTGAAACACAGTAATCACAAACAGTACTGAAAACTTTTGTGTGTATGGTACCTCTGCTGGGAAATGTTGCCATCTTATAGTGCACAAGAGAACAGAGATGTCCCTTAGGACATCACTAAACTAAATTCTGAAGGAGCACAGGGAGTGGTCATTAACATAAAGGGGGATGGCATTTTCCAAAATGGAAACAACAGGACTATGACAACGAATTCCTCATCCTCTTGTGTCTTTCACTTCTCCATAGCAGTGTTGCAAACTCATCTGTCCTACTAATCAAGAATATGTCTGCTAGAAATATGAGGTAGTCTCATCTCCTCTTATCTCAAAAAGATCAAAGTGCTACTATATTTACTGTTGGAAGCAATTATCCTAAGAATAAAACACTGCTCCAACTTCCAAGCTTCTCATTGTTCCCCAAAGCATTTTGTTGCAAAGATTAGGTCATAATTATTGTTATCATATGTAGCCATATTTTTTATTAGAACAAAAGTGAAATTAGCCCCTGAGACCTGAGTATCTCAGTAAAATCTTTCTTAATTCGGAAATATTCAGCTCTGCTCATCTTCCTTATTTACATAACTTTATGTAATATAAACTACTTGGCTAAGAGACTGTGGTAACTTTTCCTTGAATGTGCACTTAAAAAAGCCCTAAAGTGATCCCTTGGGAAATGCAATCTGAAAATAAACTTAATATATGCTTAATAAATACATACCCCAACACTTAATTACAGTCATCTTCTTAAAAGAACTTTTTAACTACCTATTGACATTCTGATAAGATGCTCATTAATTATGGCATCGTAAAAGTAAAACTACAAAATCATTTAAGAATTGCAGTTCCATACTCAGATTTGTAAAACTCACCATCTGCTGCTTTCTTCGTCCTCCTTTTGGCTCCAGTGGCTCGGTTGGTCCCGTCACAGGCCATGCCCTTCCACTTCCATCTGTTCTGACAAGGACCACTTGCTCATCTTCTTGACGGCTTGAAGCCTGTGTCAGGTTTTAAGACATATTTTAAAACAGATGGTACAGACAAGCCAAAAGAAATACTTAATCCACATTAAATAAATGCTTAAAATCCTAAAGATTAAGTAACATTCTTTACATTTTGTGTGTTCAGAAAAAATTCAAAGTAAACAGCTTCACCTTCGTGCAGTATTCTTTTCACATTCAAAAAAAAAGTATTGAAAATATATCCCACTAGTTAAATGCAGAGTTTTCTTTCCAAAAGAACCAAGTTTGCATTCTTAGGGTTTTTTTTTCATAAAGCTTTATCTCCAGAAGACACACCATGCTTCTGGATGACTTAGATAATACTGAATCAATATACACCACCATCATTATAATGCTGTATTCCTGAAAACCATCTGAAAAGCTACAGCACAGTACTACTTCTTTTGTCAATTGGGGGTGTAGAGAATGACCACCCTCACCTCAGTCCCCCAAAAAGTTATAGAACCTGTCCTCATGTAAGGTCCTTCATAGGGCCCCCACTTCATAGGGGTGTTCTCAAACTTAAAGATATAGTATATATATACATGCACAGAGGGGCAAAAAAAGGCAGAAATTCTTCGCCAAAAAGCAAGTATTTAACTCTCTAAAATATTAAGAATAATTAACAAAAATAATTTAAAAGCCTAAGAACTACCTGATTATACTCCAAAGATGTTTAGGTAAATCAGCTGATTAAATTAGAGCACATAATGGGGTCACCACTTAATCAGACGATATTAGGACAGCCCTTGTCAAATCTTATAAACAACTTCATTAATCTCAATTTCAAGCTATTTTCTACCAAACTGCTTTCCACCTGCCATCCTTGCCTAAGGAAAGCTTGTCCCAGAAACCCAAATAAAGTCTGAAAAATCTGCAGATACTGAAGTATACTTCAACAGCTTAATTACATTTTTCCAAGGAAAGTCATATGAAGGTAGAAGTTGTGGACCAAAAAGCTGCCTAGGTAAGACAGACCTCTCTCTTCTGTAACACCAAAGAAAAATCTCATTTGGCAAAGCAAACCAAGATGTCCAGCACCACTTTGCTTCCAATACTGATATTTTCAGAGAATATAACACAACTTATTTACAGCATCAGCCAGATACATGTTGTCTGTGTGTAACCTGTACCTCATGTCTTACTGTTCCACAAGATAAGGGCTTTTCTCCTTATTGGTAGGGGGAGGAAAGGTGGTTCATCCAAATGGAATAAAAAGGCTCACACATGCCGCCATGTGATAAAAAGGTCACAGGTGACTGAGACACAAACAACCAGACTGGGGGGACCGAGTTTTCAGGTCATCACTATGCCATAAAACCTTATTCACAGCAGATTCGGAAAGCAAAGATGAAGTTAACACCAATAAGAATGTATCACAGGAAACTTCTCAAATCCTACAGTTACTTTAAAACTTCAGTAACTTTACAAGTTTAGAGGTCGAACGCAGAACCATAGATACTGCAGTGAAAATTCAAAAATCCAGGGCATTGCTAGTTAGTCTGAAAAAACACAGATCTTGGTAGAGGAAAAAGTCCCACCTTGCTCTAAACACACAATACTCACATGGCCAAGTAGGGACACAAAGCTCTCCCAAGAGGACTAGTCAAACCCAGACAGCAGACCCTTTACTCAGTTTTCAGTGAATAATCTACCAAGTAATTTCTTCTGAAGGGTCCTGCTTTATGTGAAATCCTCAGCCAGGAGTATCTTTCCAATCATTCTGCTCTTTTTTCCTGCTGCCCCTACAGAGTCTCCAAAAGGATGCTGACTTGAGGTCTCTCCTTCCCCACACCTTTGTGTCACTGAGACAAGAAAAAGGATGAACTTTTCCATTCCTGGTCTCTAAACTTTAATCTCATGGTATACGTGACTTTTAAAAAATACAAATCACTAAAACCAATAGTCATTACTACAGCAGCGCTTCAAACACTACAAGAATAGTAAATACCAGATTCTTGTATCAACTTACAAGCATCTAGTTCCTTTTAAAGACATCCATCCCAAAATTTGTCTTCACTAAAATTATTAATACAGACATTTCAAAAAGGATGTCACTGATGTGCAGGCTGTTATTTTCCCAAAAGTTAATGGAATTCACAAGGTATTCTCTGTGTCAGACTTTCTTTGCCTTTGAAGAAGGGCTCTAAAATATTAGATCCAACCAACACTTGCACTTCCTTTTTTCTTCCCATTTCTGCATCTTAACACAGTAAGATACAAGCAGCAGAAGAGTATCTTCTGGATCTGAACCATGGAACAAGTTAGGACAGGGACAGGGAATGGAGAGGTGAGCAATAGATATATTACATACTGAATTCTTTGAGTCAGAACCCTACAGCTGGCAAGGTTTTGTCTGCTTTATGAGGGTTTGAGACTTTTTTCCCTAATTTCCAAGAGTCCTGAGTCCTGGCACAAAGCATGTAATACTGACCATAACGTATTTAGATTTAATATTCCAGAGGAAAAAAAAAGGCAAAAATTATCATAATTTTTAGCTTTAGAATACAAAGTACAAAAAAAAATAGAAATTATCCTTCAAAGAGAGATTAAAGGAAGCAGATAAAAGGATAATATAATTACGGACAGTATGAAGACTAATGTGAAGTCATGTTAGAGACTAACAGCAAATGCATACTAGGAACCAAGATGAATCAATCCAGTGGATACAAGTCAAACATGATTATTCAGATTAAAGATGTTATTAGAGGCAAAGACATCCTTCAGAATTCAAAACCCTATCTAAATAGAACTGACCTAAGAACACAGCATAACACCAGAAAGTTAATTGTATTAATGCAAAAAATTGATTTTTAGGAGGATCTTACTAACAACAATTAGTAAAGCTATTTCTAACCACATCAGAAGCAAAAAGCTTTCTGCTAGAAAAAGATGCTCAAGTAGCTACAGCATTATCAGAAGGTGACATTTAAATAATGTATTAATTAATTGTATTTTATGCAACTACACTTTCTGAAAGAAAAAAGAAAAAAAAAACTAGAACAAACTTTAGAAATCATCTTTAAACTGAAATATCAGTAAAAGGAGTTTTTTAAGCAAGCTGACATGAAGTAATGTTTTTCACTAGAGCTTCCCAAAAAGTATTCCAATATATAATGTCCACACCCTTCAGCATACACTATATCCATTAAACATATCTTGTACAAGAATAATGGAAAGTGGCCAATACAAATAAAAAACTTTAAAATGTGCCAAAGGCTGATTTCTGGGAATTCTGGGGCAATGTATCTAACATTTGTAATGGACAAATTCACACAAGTATAATAAAAACCAGAATTCCTCTACACTTGAACAATTATGCCATACTAAGAGCCTTTGCAGGAAAAATTCATAACTTACGGAAGTAATAGACTTTTCCAAAGTAGTGTGGATATCAATCCAACTGCAGGAGTTACTCAATGTTCTCTTTTTATCAATTGGTATTTTCTTTATACATGCATTCCCATGACTATATGACACGGTATATGGTAACACAATGTGGTCATTGTGATACAATAAACACTCATTAATAATTATTATCAGATAAACAATATTTCTATTAAGTACAACATAGCTTTAAAAACATATATTAAAGTACTTTTAATATACCTATTGTTAAAATAGAAGAGGCTCAGTCACTATCCCCGAATCTTGTGATGATTGCTAAACAAACAATATAATTTACAGTCTGAAATGCATAAAAGTAGTGTGTATTTCTAGAATGAGAAAGGAATTGTTTGTTGCCATTAATTAAGGAACATGAATTTTTACTTCAGGCCAATTAAATATGCAAAGTACACAGTTGTTCTCACCAAATGTACAAACTGCTATACAGCAATTAACACCCAACTGAACAAAACAAGAATACAAGTCTGGTTTTGAAAGACAAAAGCTTTAAATTAAATACATAAATAAATAAGGTACAGCTCCGAAAAAGATTTTTGAACTCTCCAGAGATTATCCCTGTTCCATAATCCAGCAGGAAGAAGTGGAAATCCTCTGCCACACCAGGTGCACAGCTTAATTTAAGGAACAGACACTGGAGCAGGTGAACAAATGGAGTAATCAGGCCAAGCATCTGAGATAAGATCTACTCAATTAGAACTGTTTTTCAATGCTAATAGCTAAAGGGAATAAAATATATTTTAACAGTCAGTGTATTGTGGGGTAGGGAGCAACTAAAGCTGAATGCTGTATGAATTAAAAGCTTTCTGCAAATGTTTACTAAGAGCTACATTCAAGTGGTACAGGCACAGTGTAATGAAGGAATAAGAAAGGAACAGTCTTCAGCAATGAACAAGCCTCTACAACCAAATGCTAGCTTTGTCAAATCAGATGTTGCATTAAGGATGCCACCTGTGTCCTTTCTCTTACAGTCTTTGGCAAATGGAAATGCTTTGAATATGGTCTTATTCCTCTATTGGAAAAGTCTGTCCTTACATTATAGTATCAGTAAGTGTCTAGAAGATATCTAGCACTTCTCAGAGTGCGGGACTCAGCTATTTCTTCCATCCACTGTCTGCCATTCTCTTCCATTGCTCATTCTCCCATTCCAGTTACCCTTCTCTTAGGCTCTCAAGTTGCATTCACACATAATCACCACAGATACCAGAAGGAGGAGGAAATTCCATGTAGACAGAGCATCTGCCTACTTCAGTACTGGCTATTCCTAAGGGCACCATATTCAGGAGTCATTCCCATCCTGGAGTCCCCATGTAACAGGTTTCAAAGCACCTAAGCTCCCCTTCAGGCTCTGATATTTGTTGTGAATAATGGCACTGTAACCTTCAACATAATGCTTGTAAAAATCAGTAGGTTAACCATTCTCTATAGCAAGACTGAGGTTTGTATCTCACAGGAAGGTGAAATAAAAATGGTCAGATGTCTATAACAGCAGTCCACTGTATACATGTAACTTTTATTTGGGTTTCTTACAAGAGAAAAAAGAGAAGACCAAGAGAATTAGCAGCATGAGGAAGGAAAGCAAAAGCAAACTTCTAAAAACTAGGTTAAAAATTTAGTATTTCAAGAAAGATTTCATAAAAATATTAATGAGTCACAATTGCACATTCAAAAGTTACTAACATAGTAATGGGATTTTTAAAAGGTTTTACAAGATCAGAAAGTTGGTCTGCCATAATTAGGTCCTTGTGTTTAACAGTGAAGAGAAGCATTAGAAAATCTAATGCAGGCTGCATCACAGAAGTGAACTATTCTACAGAAGAGAATCTTTATCAGGTAGTGCTTGTTTGTGTGTAAAGCATGAGACTAAAAAAATTCCAAAAACTCCATGGAAAAGGATTAGGTCTCTACCCTTTCTTTCTACCAGTCAGTGAGTGACACTGGTTAATAACACAATAGATAAAAAACTTCATTTGTTCTTACTGATATGAAGTCAGTTGCCTCCCAAAAATTCAGCAATTCTTTGTTCTTATATTACTAAAAGGTTATTTTGGCTAAACTGTTTACTACTCCGAATAAGTAGTTGATTAATCCTTATTAATCTCCTCTTTACAATGAATGCCTCTGATTAGCCCTGCATGCAGAAGTCTTTCTATTTCCACTTAGTACGTTTTTTCTTAGAGCATCTTTAAGACAGCGCGATCAGAATATCATCTCTTGAGTAGAATGGATACACACACAAACCTAAAATCAAATTCAGTAACAGTCATACTGCCAGCCTGTGGAAGTAAAACTGGAACTACTAACGTATAATTTACAGCAGCTTGTAACGTGTCTTTCCAGAGATGCACCTAGTAATGGGGAAAACTAAAGCGATGAAGTATAACTTTAAAATAATACTGGAGATCAAGAAGCCACATAGCCTTGAAAATATAACTTTTAAAAAAGCTCTAAATATTCAGTTTGATACTCTAAATTGTTAGCTACAATTTGAAATGGTTAGTTACCTAGCCACATCAATGAACCACTGTAGGTATGAGATGTAAGAAAACTTGTAAAAAATGTAATGACTCGATGGTTTGTTTTTACAGCAAGAACATCTGACACAAAACATATATACTCAGACCATAAAAAAAGAGAAGTATTGCAGCATGTTGGTTCTTAAGTCCACAAATTTCTATTACATCTTATCAACTGATTTAACACAGTGAAAGGGTAAATATAGCAGTAAAAAGATGTAGAAATTTAACATGGTGTTAGGAGAAAAACAGAGCCAGAAAAAACGGCACCATCAGTTACAAGTGCTGCATGGCACTTGGATTTGGCTTTTGTCTCCAGTGTCAAAGCATACTTGGAAGTTTTTGTATCCTCAGTTCGAACTCCAAGAATTTTTAGCCATTCTGCCCTTTTATACTTTTTACAGGTACCGAAATTGTAAGATATTTTACATCATTTAGTTACTGATACAATTTCTCCAATGTTTTAATTGCAAAAGCCAATTTCCCATAAATTACGTTCAGGAAGATAAACCATTTTGTCTTAATATGTTTTTGTCATATAATTGTGTAATCCTCTCTTACTGACATCAACAAGAGTGTTCAGGAAATACACTGATCAATAACTGTATGCACCTATTATTTTTTAAAAGTATGCACTAATGATATAAAAGCTGTTCTGCAGAAGTATACCCCCTTCATTATTCCGTTTTCTGTTTAGAGCTAGTAAAGTCTGTATGGAAAACACAAACTTTTGCTGGAGAAAGAATGGCACAGCCATCTTGCAGACAAGATTCAAGTGTGATGGAACAGCAGGAATCAGGAATTATGATGAGCTGAAAACATCTGAGAGTAAACAGGCCATGAGCCATCTGTTGCTGTAGCTCCCCACCATCTGAAGTTCCAAATAAAATCTGAGATTTTTACTGTGCATTTAGTGAGGATCATTAATCCCCAGCCTTCTAGTTTTTATACAAGTGTCTCAGCCATACTTTTCTGCAAAGCAATTTTAAATAGATCTTAAAGGATTCTTTATATATGGTAATTCTATAAGCATTTCTACAGCTGTATTTAGGTTCTGCATTGGTTAAGTCAGAATGAAAGTTATGAAAACATATTATAGGTAGATTTTGACAACCAAATATTTTCGTTGCAGAAAAATATCTGTGTTTATAGTCTCAATTCCCAAACCTAAAATTAAACATCCTGGCACACCTGCAATTTTGAATGTTAATTTTCAAGGTGATTTGGCTTTTGCTTTCTTTATGTTTGTTTAGCATTGACTTGGTTTCTTTTAAAAAAAAATCCCCCACACATCAGAAACATTGATTATTTTCCTTCTTTCTTTCACTTCCTACTCTGAAGTACTAATCACTATCTAAATTTTACATGTATACACACATATACACAATCACACATGTACACACACACACTACCTTACTTTGATATAACTGTCTCTTTCTCCAAGGAATCGCTGTCATTTTTAAGCTATTTGTGAACAGGTCGATCTTGAAAACATATGAAAAATAAACATACATTCTTGTTTTCGCCATTATCATTACTGGAACCAATAGAACATTATTTCAGATTTGTTCCACATCTGATTCCTCTTAGCTACTTACTCCTAATGCCACATGGTTTACTTGTCTCAGGATAGTAACTGCCCTGCAAATCATTTCCCTGGATAAAGATCCAGCATGTTCCATCCTGTCTCTCCTAATGCAAAACTATATACAATGGGATCCAATGGATGCAATTTTATAGAATCAGAGGACGTTAAGGGTTTGGAAGGGATCTTAAAGATCATCTAGTCCCAATCCCTGCCATGGGCAGGGACACGTCCCACTAGACCAGGTTGCTCAAGGCCTTGTCCAACCTGGCCTTGAACACTCCCAGGATTGGGGCATCTACAACCTCCCTGGGTAACCTCTTCCAGTGTCTCACCACCCTCATAGTAAAAAATTCCTTCCTAATATCTAACCTAAATCTGCCCTCTTTCAATTTGCACTGTTTACTCCTTGTGCCATCACTACAGTTCCTAAGGCTTCCCTGTAAGTCCCCTTCAGATAAGTAGGATTTGAGATTTAAACCAAGCTGTTTTATTCAGTTTCTTTCCTGAAAAACATTGTTAGTTCTTCAAAAAGAATTCTGAAAACATACTGAGCTAGTTTCCCCAGAATTCTCTCTCAGTCTGGAGTCTAATGCATCTCAGGAATCCAAATTAAACATCAGACCTTCAATACATCAAAATTTGTTTGATGGAGGTGTTGGAAACATAATAATCCTTATCATTTATACTCAAGAAGAATAATTAAATAAAAACAGCAGAAGCATTTGAAGTACAAGAAGGTCTTCATATTATGAAGGTTTTCACTAAAAGATGAGACCCACTTATGCCATAAAATTCACTAAATTAACTTTTACTTGCCCTATAAATCTTCTCCACCTGAGATGCACAAGCAATGGACTGGAGTCTGTTACTCTTACAGATGCCACAGGTAGCCTAGAAAAGGTTTTCTCTTTTAAAGCAGCACCACGTCAGCTATTGTAAAGTGAAATGCTGTGCCTGCCAAAATTCAAGTATTACTCTACAGATATCTTCTATGCCCAAGAGGCTTCACAGAAGCACTGAATACTCTTCAGTAGAAAAACACTTATACCAGACCAAAAACTGAAGGACTTTCACAGAAATTCAGTTATTCAAATTAAGATTTTCTATGATGAAATAATTCATATTTTCCCTATATATTCTCAAATGCATCACAGAAAAGTCTGTATGTAGCTGTTTCTATTTTTCTTTTAAATACTCAGTGACTATATCCTACCATGTTACTCTGCTAAAGTACCGCCTTCCAGCTTCCATTCAATTTTGTATTGATTTGGTTTTTCAAATGCAATTCATCATTATTGAAAACTGTCTCTAGCATTTGCTCAGTAGAGACTACTTTCTGTTTCCTGCATGCTAATTATGTTCTGCAGAATACAGAAGAAGGCTCAGGGTTGAGAAGCTTTTCTTCTAAGCCATACTTCATTTGGGATTGAAAACAGTTTTAAAAGATGCAGACTCTTACACTCTATTCATCCACCACCATGTTGTTGGACTAGATGTTCATGGTAAGTCCCTTCCAAAGGATATATTCTATATTCTGCCTCTTCCTCATTTAAATTTTTACATTCCAATTTTTGTACTAGCAAAATCTACTGCAAATTATGTGCCTCAAAGGAGTGCTAATGTTCCAGATATAGTTTGTCAAATGAAAATATTGATTAAAAGTATAAATGACATCAATTGTGATTGGTACTGACAGTGGCAGAGATGACATCCTCATAATCAATGTAATAAAATCTAGAGTTGTGTAGCACTTTCAGAACAGAAATACAAACTGTATTTAAGAGTAAACTATGAACACATGGAAGTTGTTTTCTAAATGCTGAAGTCCCCAAGATTTTCTACTTCTCCTTACATTCAGTAGGTATCATTCTCATCACCTATCCCAACTTAGAAACCTATGGTACAGCAGCCTTCTCTTTACACAGTTTCACTAGGACTCAAAGTGCAGCCTTGCTTTCTCACAATGCCCATGACAAATTAGACAATAAGCATCTGAACATAAGCATAATTTCATTCTATACCAAATGAAATCAAAAGTTTTTTTGATTTCCATAGATTCAGAAGGCTGCCTCCGGCTCAAACTTAAAGACAAGGCACAATCTACATTTTAATTCATCCTTTTTAAAGGATCTTTGCATATGCATTCACTGTAGTTGTACACATGACTCAAGTATTTAAGTACAACACCCATTAAGGCCCCAAATTCCACTGACAGATAATTTAACTGTATTCATACTAAAATTTATAGGGTTATATACTTAAAGCAGCCTGCAGTGAACAACAAAGGGGTTCTACCCAAGCTGAGACTTGGTGAAATATATCAGCTGAGAAACACAAGGTTTCTAAACTCCAAACATCTGTTTTTGACAACTGTACTTCACAAGCACATTTTTAGGATTGCTTGGGGTAAAATTCTTGCCTAAGTCAAAAAAACTACAAAACTAGTTACTAAGTCACACTGTAAAAGCTGTATTTGTCTCCACTCTCACTTACAAACAGAATAAAATTATATAAAATTAAAACAGGATTTAAGCTAGCAATTCATAGTCCCTTCAGTCTGTAGTTTCTTGATCATTTTAAGGCAGAATAAACCAGCACCCCTATCAAAAGAATTGATCCTGCCCTTGTACAAACCCCAGCCATTCATACACCCCCTTACACAAGCATAAGTCTTCACTCAGTCACACAGGGAACAGAATTGGGAAATTGATCCATGTCCAATTAATTAAGGAAAAAAACTTCCTAGAGAGATGCATTCAAAATTGCCTTTACTGCTTCCTGATTTTTCTCCCCAGCTCTCTCGAAAGAGATTAAAATAAGGCACAGCCACATTTTAGAACCTCCCAGCATGACACTGGCCATGCTGCTCCGCAGAAGCAGAGACAGACCTGCCTGAAACAAAATGCTTCAGGTTTGTTACTGGTAATGGAGGCAAAGCTATCCAACTTTGGGATCAATAGGACATCTATTTGCAAAACCATTTCTGTGGGAACTGCTTCAGGTACCTCATTTGCAATGCACCTGCTTGAAGTGGCTGAGGCTGTCACGTGGGGTGGTCTATGCCACAGAAAGGCTGAGCCATACAGTGAAATCAGCTTCCCTTGTGTTATGGGATGGTTTCTGAACATCTCTGTGACATAGCTGGCCCTCAATACACAGGAGTACCAAAAACATCCTGCATGTGTCCCAGTAGTCCAAAACCAATTCGAAGCTGTAAAATCAGTAAGACTACTCTGGCATCACAAAGACAGGGCTTAAGACAGAGCAACTGTCAGCTCTACTGGACTGCTGACACTCAAACACCATGTAATACAGGCTAGAAGAAGCCAGGAAAGAGGCACAGGCAAGGCATATTCATAAATAGTTACATTTGGTATTTTTGCAATGACTGTTAGTTGTGAAAATGTTTTAATTAAAAATGAAGATAAAAATCAGACTACTGTTAAGGTCACGCCTGACCAAAATTCTTATTCATAACTCAGTATCTAAGGAATAAGTGTCCACCAACATTTCTGAGGACCACCCACGAAACACTCTTTACTTCCCAGTTTTAAACTCTGAATGGATTTTTCCTATGTAATTATACAACTCCAATCTGATTTATTCAGGGTTTTTTTACATTTACAAAAAACATGCTAAAGAATTGCCCTGAAATGAAGCCAAGTCTACCTACACAGAGCTTTAGTAATTTTAAATTCTTGTGAATTCAGGGCATGACACTTAAATAGCATTGTCACAAGGCAGTCGGCAAGAGACCACATATCATAATTCAGTTGAGTTTGTCTTCTAAAGATTGGACAAATACTAGTTGATGTATGAGGTGTGACATGAAGCCTTTTTGGACAAAAAATAAGTTAGTGGCTTTTCAAACTCAACTCACTAGCAGCTGAATTTTCACTGTGGAACTGGGGTCAAATTGAACAAGAATATTAGTTTTTGCCTAAAAGTTTCCCCTCCATCATGAGGACAGAACTCATAACTTAAGATATTAACCCTGTTTCCTTATATCAGTGTTGACATGGAAGAAGCTTTCTTACATTTCTTAAATAACACCCTTCAAAAGGAAAAACATTTGAAGTGCCAGCTTCTTCAGAGGTAGCAGAATTATGTAAGACCAGCACATATCAATTTCATTTTAAAGGAAGATACATATCCTTGCTGAGAAAATATTATGAGTAAAAAAATAATTTTGAATTTGGTAAAGTACAATGGAGAAAGTTTTGTTTACCAACAAAAAGTACAATTTGGACAGTTACTCACCTGAAGTTACACTTTCTAATGTTCCTAAGTACATTTGACGTTCTCTAATTCAGCTGCTACCTGTATCATACCATTTTATTAGTGCGAAGAAAAGAAGAATATTTTCCCACTTACCTCTCTGCCAGCCTTTGCTGGAGTCTGTCCTTGAGACTCTCTCAACTTGCGAGCATTGTCAAGTTCTGCTTGAAGCTCAGAAGCTAAATCCTTAAAAGAAAGTGATAGTTCTTCATTAGTTTATCTCTCAAACTTTTAGGAGACTTCTATATCAAATTGAACTACTAATTTCATTTTTTATGTTTTGATATAATATTTTAAACCCTAATGGCACAAAATACTAAAGAAAACATGTCAATGTAATTCACACAACTCTTTATAGGATGTAACAAGAAAAAAGATGTTCAGAATAGAGACATCTGAGGTATAGGAACAAGTACGGTCATAAAAAGACCAGAAAAAGTATTCTTAAACACTATTAAGTTCTACTAATAAATGCTTTGCATAACTTAGCATAGATACTACTTCCTGTACAGGAAGGTAAATAAGGAAGCTTGAACACATCATACCCTTTTTGGTTTTTTTGCACATACATACACATACACACCTTTACACACACATATCCACTCTATGGGTCTAGACATAGGTCTGACACTTCTGCTGTGCAGTTTCACATCTCTCTATACCCCATGTCCAACTTCATTATGGCCACATTTAGTGTAATAAATAAATTACATATACTTCCAGAACTCAGTGCTCCACAAGAGTGAAATTCTTGTTCCTTCAGGTAGCTGCCTGAAATAAGCCACACTAAATGTGCAGCTGTTTCTCCCAGCCCCACAGACCAGCCTCAATCAGGGCAGGATCACAAAGCATTCCACAGCTGTTCTCAGAGCAGAGTGGGCTGCAATGGCATATGCTGCTCCTTCCAGTTTTACAATTTCCATATCATAATTAATAAACTTTCTCATACAGCAAAGCTATAGACCAGAAGCATCCACTTGTGACAAAGCTCCAGACACTGTTTACCTTGTAACATAGACAGGGAGTTTTGTAGTTTTCACCTGCTCCCGATTTTAATAAAAAGACAATAAATATTATTGAAAGGGCAGAGAACAACTGGTCTCTGGATATGCTGCTTATCCTACAAAGCCTGGGGACCTGAATCCTCTATTCTGGTCTATGAACCACAGCATTTAAAGCAGAGATTACTGTAAAAGCAGTATCTTCAAATCCTACCAAATTTTGCGAGTCTTCATTTGCTTGAATCAATACCCTTTAAAAAGAAAACCCAGACAATTAAATTGCTGGGAGCTTTAAAGAAAAATTGCAGCACATCATGACAGTTTTTCACAGCCATTACCGTGTCTCCCATGAGCTCTGCTTTCACAATCCTCGCTCCCAGTCTGTTCATCTCCTCTTCACTAAGGACCCGAGGCGGCTCATCCTTTGATGATCTGTAAAACACCAGCTGCACTGAAGCCATAGAAAAACAGTGCAGAATTCACCTGTGTAATTAAGTATGATAAGCCTACTATACTGGCACATATGCTCCTATTGGCAAAGTAATTGAAAATGGCACATTATAAAAATGCATTTGCAGTCAGAAGGTGCCAAGGACTCTGAAACCAAAGAGCTTGAATAAATTTTTATGAGGTTTGTTTCCTTTTACTTTTGATATCAATTCAAAAGAAAAGCACTATCTATAAACATTTTCCCAGCATGAAAAAACAGTCAAGAGTCAATAGTAGGTATAAGCAGGAAAAAAACAAGGGAAAGAGAAACAGAAAGAGTTATTTTAACCCACTCTAATTCTTCTTTCTGGCTTTGGTCATGCTTTTACTTCTCAGCTCCTGCAAAATCACCCATTTCTGAGTTATTCTGTTTGCCAAATAGTCATCCACCTCTTGAAAATTGCTTATTTTCCCATATCTGCTCACAGTGCAATCTTTGCATCTGATTATGTTATAGTTGATACAGTAGAGTTTCCATGGAAAATTAATTGGTACCATTTTAAAAATACAAAGTCCCCCTAGAGAAGCCACAGCTGGTAATAAAGGGAATTGTATCTTAATTTTAATATTAAAAACTTAGCATATGACTTCTTATGATATTTATTAAAGAAGGACTCCAAGAAATACTGCAAAAAAGCACCAAGTAAATTTGGCTCTTGCTCTCTAACCCAAGGAAAGACTAAAACCAACTAACTCTAAAAGTAAAATATCTAACACAAAAGAGACATAATAGTACAGTTATGATATTGGTTCCTGCTATTAGTGAGAGAATTCACTCACTAATTGGTATGGTTAAACCCTTTAGGATTTGAAAAATGGGTAATCTTGGAAGATGGTGTCGTCTTTAAGGACCAGATCTCCTCAGTCCTGAAAAAATTACCCAAGTTGCTTTTGTTCATTTTCAAGATGCCCAATCCAAACCCCCAAAACTCAGCAGAATTTACTTTAATTTCACCAGAAACAAAACATTCAAAGATTAAGTTCCTACTTTTCCTTAACCTGTATATTTCAAAGCAAGGCAGACTACTTCAGTAAAGGGAACAAAAGATGTTTATTAATTCATATATGCTTTTTTTAAGTGATGCTAGTGCTTGAATCATTGTCTGAACTTTTTGAGACTTGAGACATTGTTTTGATTTGCTTTTTATCTTGTTTCAAATTAAACTCTGAAGCAGTCACATTATTAAGTGTGACTTCCAGCAAACACTAGCTGATGGACTTTTCCTCTGGGGAGATCCCTTGGACATCCAATCAGCACTTTTAATTAACCTGTGTCATAACTGTCCAAAACACTTTGATTTATAGGCTGAAGAAACTTCCTCTGTGCTTTACAAAAGATAAAATTCAAAAGCTACACTTTCAGCATGAGAGATGAGGAACTGAACCATCAACACCTATTAATTCAAGCCTTCACCTCAAAGAAGATTTACTTTTTGTGACTGACAACACTACTGCAAGAGTACATGTATTGCAAGTCTTGAAACTTTAAGAAGAAAAAGAAAGCAGAAGCTTATAAACTACTCTCAGCAGGTACCTAGTGCACATATCCAAACCTGAAATGTTCCAAAAGTCAGAATTTTCTACAAAATACAATACAAAAAAAACCCCAAAAACTTCTGACTGAAGGAAACAGGAAGACAGGTTATTCACTATTCCAAAACACACAGATTCTCAGGAGTTAAGAAGTCATCTTGGAAGAACCTGGAAATAAGTTATGTCAATAAGCAGAGGCTACATGGTTTTGCAGACCTAAGTAATCCCCACTTTACCAATGAGTCAGCTTAGTAATTGCATTGTCTAAGAAATATGATTAAAATATCAAAGAAGATGCACAATTGGGTTTAACAGCATCAGAACAGAAAACACATGCAAAAGAAAATACCAGCTGAACAGTTTCTATGTCCAGTTCTCTTCTGTGAGGAAAAGAATTATCTTTTCTATCATAATAATTGAATTCTTTGAACTTGAGCAAGCAAACCACTTCCGCACACAATCTCATTTCCCAAAATCTGCAGCTTTGTCCAGTTACAATTAGCACTGCACTTAGTAAATGTGGCAGTTAAAAAAAAGGTACAGTTTTTGTACCTGCAACTAAAAAAAGGAATCACCATTATTTCATACAAAAAGAAAAAGACTGAAAAAAAAGTAGCTGCTTCTTTGAAGAAAACAATACTGAGGCAATGGTATCACTAAATTCTACTCAGTAGTTACATGTTCTACTACGTCTGGCTGGATGGGATTTCCACAGCAATGTGGTAGTCCATTCTCCTCCACACTGTTCCTAGCCTCCGCTTCCCAGGCCATTCTGCAATCCCAGGAACTCCTGTTATGCTTTGGCCTTTGTGGACCAACAAAATATCCCTTGACTGAAGCAGGAACACTTGCCAGGCTAAGGAGGGAGTGCACTGTCTGCACTTGGAGCTCCTGGTGCCTGCTATGGTGGAGAGCAAAGGCAGAAATAGTCCCTGGCAGCCTCTGAACATTACTCACCAGAACTGTAGCCTGAGTGGAACAGTACCATTGCTACTGGAATCTTCAAAATTCCAGTGACTGAGCTGCACGGTGGCCAGGATGGAAATTTACTGAAGGCTGCAGCCCAGCATGTTGTGACCCCACAAACAGCGGTGCTGCATGAGGCCCTCTGAGCTCTCCTAGCCCACAGTGAGCTGTGCCAGCATCACACTGAGTGGGACTCTTCTCAGAACTCAACAACTCCCCAGTTTGCAAAGATTAGAGCACCGTCACAGAAAGATGAAAAGGGGGCCTGGACTGAAACCCTCTACTCCTTGAGGCTCAACTCCTGCTCGTTGATAAATTCCAATACATTTGAGGTATTTCACTGAACTCAAAAGGAACTCTTAACAGGCATTTTTTATATATTCACATACATATATTTTTATACATTTATATACATCTATCCCTATAAATCTCTTTTTGTCCATGTGTATGCACATGTGAATTAAAATACCTTACAGTAAGTAGAGTATGAATATTGCAATCTCTCTATAATTGTCACCGTTTTGTAGTAAATCCTATTGACTCACTATGTAAATGTTAAATTATTCAATAATTAAGTAGTGCTAAAATCTTGTGATTCATCTTAAAACTGTAAATATGCTCAGACTGCTGCTATATCAGAAGTCATGTAAAAATTTCACCTGTGGTGAACTGATAGTTTTACAACATCATACTAAGATCACCTCTTGCTGATACCTTGGACAGTCGTTCTTCAAATGACCCTAATTAATTACAGATGTAATCCTTGAGATGTAAACTGTTGATCAAGTCTGAGACAAAGACTGGACCTAGCCACACCTAAGCTCCATCAGGAGCTTAGAAAGCAAGGGTCTACTCAAAGCCTTGTGACACAATGGAACATTACCCCTTATCCTTTTGTGCCTTCATACTCTGTGTAAAACACTAAATCAATTTTAACTCAGTTTTCCTTTACGTGTTTCATTCATATAGTAAATAATAGAGTGAACTCTACCACCAAACTTAGTTAAGTCTCATTGTTACAACTTTTAGAGATTTATATTAAAATCTTATTGTTTTTGCTGATACCTTAGATGGTGACTCTTGGAGCAACCCTAAACACTCCTTAGTGACCAGTAGCCCCTCTGGTGCTGTGCTTTGAATTTCTCTGGAGACTGGTAACACACCTGTGTTTTGGCTGTTGCTGAACAGTACTTACACAGCCTCAAATAACTGACATAAGCATATAAGAAAGAAGGAATTATATTTGATCATATTTCATCAAATTCTTTTTTCAACCAAATCATATCATTCTTCTTACGTACTCAAACTAAGAATATTTATTTGTTCAGTTCAGCTTTCCCAAGCAATTAAATAAAATCACCCTGACTCTAAAATACTTTTCTGCACATGCCTAATAATTATTGGAAAGATCTGAAGGAAAAGATTCATAGTAATAACTATACTAGTCAAATCACTGGAGGAACCAGCAAGCTGCTAATACTGGAGAACAGGAAGCCTTGAGCAGAGCAAAAGGTCAGTTCTCTACAACTTACTTGTCTGACCCCCTCTCTGTTGTCTGTCACAAAAGCAAATCACAGAAAATTAAATTCCTGCTGTCTATTAAGTTTGTATTTCCCTTCCCACTCCTATTAATGCTTCCTCTTTACCACAGAAAATGCACTTTCTAATCAATACCTTCTACTATTTTTCATGTGCTGCGACTTTAGCATATGAGCTCATCTCACAAGTGGCAAACTTATCCCTGCTGTATTAATTATTCCAGTTTTTAGTCAGCATTTTCTAACATTTCAAGATTGTATTTTATAAATTCAATGACTCTTAATCATTTTGCAAGTTTTTTTGCCTAAGAGGCCAATTTTACTGCAGTGTGAACTAACATTAGAAAGAAGCAGAAAAGAACCTATCATTAGCAATTCTCAAATGCGCTGAGGAGACAGATAGGTGGGGGATGTTCACTACTTCTGCTTAACTTACTTCTTCTAGCTACCCTTAGCTGGAGGCTAAGACTTCTCCAAACTCAAAGAGACCTGATATAATCAGTGCTTATATTGTCAAACAGGAGATAGAGCTTTTGTTATATTTTGCCATGACAAATACAGCAAATAAAAACCAAGTAAAGATGCTCATAAAGTACCTAGAGGATGACGTTTTACTGTCAGATAAAATCTGTCTCTTCTCAGGGGTATCGCTTGCATGTTCCTGTCGTGACTTCTCTTTTTCATCACTTGGAGCTCTTTTCCAACTTTTGCCATCAATTTGTTCCCTAGTACCTGATGATTTTTGATCAGATTTTAATTTTTCATTGCTATCTTCTGTGTGTGTTTTGATCCACAGTGCAGTATCCTCACCGGGTTTCTGGAAACGGCTGCTCAAAGAGCTATGAGCTGAGTCCTCCTTGAAAGAGGACTGCTTTAACTTGGAGTCTCTGGGTGCACTGTAAGATGATAAATCATCCTCAGAGGGTTTCAAAAACTTGTGTTTCATGTTGCTTAGAGATGTACTCTTTTCGTGATTTCGTTTTTCACTGGAGTATTTTTTTGCTTTGGAGCTGTAGCTCCTTAATACAGAGTCCATGCTACTGCATTCATATTCCTGGTCTGCTCTTGACATATCTCTTTTGTAACCCTTGTCTTCCTGCACCCACCCCTTGCCGTACTTCTCCCTGGAATAGCCCCCAAATGCGTGTCTGTTTCTACCATCTTCATCTCGTGTCCTCTTTTCAATATGCTGTTCTCTCTTCTCTTTCTCACTTTCTGAATAGTCAGTCCTCTTCCATCCTCCACTTCTGTGATAATTTTCCTTTTTGGATGCAGCTTTTTCAGCTTCCTCTAATCGTGACTGAAATATCTCTACCGACTGAAAGAAAGAATGAAAAAGTCATGCCACTTTTAAGGTCATGGGGTATTGTGTAGGTATTTTAAATTTACTATAGGATCCTATATATTAAAAATATTTAACAATAAAAATATGTAGAAGGCTGGGTAGCTTTAAACCCTTCATCCCTTGAGAGAAGCTTCAGAGGCTGTTTTTTCCTGCTTCTTTTCATATGTCTGGCACTACACATCAAGCACTTGTGCCTTTACATGAAAGTAATCTTTTCCAAGCATCTATTAGTATGAAGAAAATTTAACTGAAGATCCTTACCCCGTATCTCTCAGCTATAATTTCCTCAAAATTTCGTTTCTCTCTCTCAGCCTGCTCCTTCATCCTTTGGTATGATTTTTGCAGCCAACTTAATCCAGCATCTTCTACCACTGTAACTAAAGTAGAAGACAGCGAGAGGTTGTAGTTTTACATCTCAATTAATTATTCCTATTTAACCTTACTCTGTATGTGACATTAAAGCTTCACCTAAAATTATTGTAAAAACTGAAGGAGTGCAAAAGAAAAACAGAATTAATATCCAAATACATTACATATGTTTATAAGTTAATGCTGGTTATACCACTTCTCTAGTCTATCATAGAACACAAGCAGTTTCCAAGACAGGAGTGGCATTTGAGAAGCCATGGAGTTTCTTTACGACATTAAAGAACCTTCCTGTCGTTTGCACATTCTGTGTCCATCCTTGGGCAGACTCCTTACACACAAACAAGTAAATTCCCTTTTTCAGAAACTGAATTAGTAACCCACTGCTTCCCATGTGAGAAGCTAGCAGTGGTCTTAACATTCTGAACACACCCTCACTGATGCCTGTCAGCTCTTACAGATCTCTGATCTCTGTGACTCCTAAAAGTGGGCATGAGGCTAATGGTTTCTGGGACAGACTGTCCACAGGGAAAGGTACTCAAAAAGCCACAGACTCCACTCTTCCCTGATGACAGAATACAGGGACATTTCTTACCACATAATAAATGTTTCACGACATTATGAAAAAGGTTTTTATTATTGTGTTTCTTGGAAATGGGCAGGATAACCCCAGGGTAAGGAAAAAAGTGAAAAGGCTACAGAAATAGAATTTCTCACTAACTGCATCTGCAATGTACTTCATTTTGACGTGACTCAGACTTCTGTGGGTGAATACTTTAAAACTATAATTTGTGCAATGGAATGAAAGGAACTAAATGAGATGACAACAATTTATCTTGTCTTGGTTAAATCATGCTTTTCTTTAATTAGTTCAAAATGGAGAATTTCTGTAAGGATATTGAAGGTCAAACCACTCAAGATTAAAAACCTGTAAAGAGAAATTCTGCAAAACAACATACTAAGATATTAACTCAATATTCACTATGGAATTTTCATCCAAATTTTACTTTATTACATATATTATTAATAATATATATATTATTCATAATCCTGTCACAACAACATTAGGAGTAATTTGTTAGCAACACAGAGACTGGAGACAGAAATTTAAGTTTATTATTAAAAACTGCCGTTTACCTTTCTTAACTGAAACTTCTTCATCCTTCTCTGGTGGCAAACCTGTACCACCATCTTTCCAATAGGGATTGAGTTCTCTCTCAGACAGCATGGCCTAAAACAGAAATAATTTTAATGTGTGCATAGCATATGGTTCATATTTTATAGAATATCTGATAAATGTTGAGAGACTTGTGCGTGAAGTCTCTGTTACGTTGTCAATTCATCAGCACCACTTTCATGGTCTAAGCATCTGTTATACACATTGTTTTGTGTACCAAAGAAAAAGCAGACACTGGTGTAGAAAACACAAGAGTATAAACCTGCATGAACAGCAAGTAGTTGGGTGGAAGAGTCTATAAAAATCATACTTTTCTAGGATTAATAATACATATAAATTGTCATTAACCATATAATACATGACATTCTGGTGATTTAAGATGTCTACATTAAATGGTCCTGCAACAGCTCTGAAATAATGTTCAGGAAAAAAAATTGTGGAGAAGAAGATTTTAAAAAGATTAATCCCTTGTCAAAAGACAATAAGCAAGGCACTGCATTCTACACAAGAATGGTGATCCAGGTCAGTCTGGCTCCCAGGCACAACACAGCTAACAGGAAAACCTAATAGCAGCAAAGAGCCTACTCAGAGATGTGAGCACAAGGAAATATTAGCTAGTGACCAGTAATTATGCTTTCAGATCAGACTACATTGCATTTAAGGAGGTGAATGAACAAATGAAGGAGACATTAAGTGTATGTAAACAGAGTTAATTCAGTGACAGCAACCCCTTCTCCAGCCAGAGCCTGAGTCATCCATGTGTTCACCAACAACTGAGACATGAAAGGCACAACAACTGCTCTGAGTTTTATCTTTAGGAAAAAACAAGCCTCAGCACCTTGAACTTTAAGACAGTAACTGAAGTAAGCTTTTATCACACAAAACAATGGTGCTCCTTTCACACACCATGGAGAAGGCCAGTCCAACTGACTGTCATTGTTACTAACAGAATTTGGTACGAACAAAAGTAGCTTTCTCCTTACCTAGAAGATAGCTAAAAGGCTTTTCTCCACAAGCCTGATGTATGAAGCCTTCCATCCAAACAGACCAATTTAAATAAAATCATTATCACATCAGGTGTTAGTTTTAATAACAATAAAGACTTACATATTTGAACCACTTCATTAGTTTATTCATCACAAAAAATTTAATAAAATGCAGAAAAAAATTAAGATATTAATTTCTCCGACCTGCTCAAGTTCTTGAGCTTTCTGTCGTTCTAATACTTTTTCTTTGTGTCTTTCACCTTTGACAGCTGCTACTGATGTTGTTTTCAATGACATGAAGTTAAAATTCATCCATTCTTCTCTCTTTAAAATAAACACAAAGAATCAGTGTTCATAATTCCAACAAAAACACAGCTTATGTGCCAAACCAAACCAGTGGAACTACTGACAAATGTTGCTGACAATAAACAGTATAGGTTCTATAATCACATATGAAATACTTCAATGAAAACCAAATATGATTATAAGAACCCTTATCTTCCAATTTTTTAATACTTAAACAAATTTCATGTCTCCCTATAATATGAAATACATATATTTACAAATAGTGTTTAAGACACTAGTAAACATGCAGATTGTACAGACCACTAAATATTAGCATAAACAAATACTGTACATGTCATTTTGCTAATTTTAATCTCATGATCTCTTACATCTCTTCTAGCGTATACAAAATCTTCAATCAGTATCTGAGCACAGTTCATACCTCAGATATCCAGGCACTAACTGCACCCTCAAACTTAACAGTTACACATTTAAATCCTGTGAACTGTACCCACAATTACAGCTAGAAAATTGCATTCACAAAATCTAAGACAGACTAAGGAGATTTAAAAATGAAGACTAGTCTGAAGAAAAGCAGCATATTAAAAGCCTAGATATATCTACTACCTTTATGCAGGCAAAACTTGAAGCCCCAAAAGCAAGCAGTGACATATACACTGTAAGTAATTGCTCTATGAAGGCAAGTATTTGGAGCAATTCCATATTTCTAGTATAGCAACCAAATGACCAGATTACATCTATTTTGAAACATGTCCTTGAGAAGAATTTCCCTATCTTCAGCAGAGTTCAAGTTTCAGTTGCCAATCTGAACAGATGCCATATGTCACTTTGTTATTTAAAAATTGTTAGGCAACATGCCAGAGAATTTCAGAGGTGAAACACAACATTCCATTTCTAAGATCTCCTCTAAGAAAGAGAAAGAACTGAAAAATTATCTATCTTCAAGTGATTCAATAACATCTATGTCCACATCAGCAAGCAATGTGCATCAACAAATGTGGATGTGCATGGGACTATTGATGGTCATCTGGTCCAAACCCCTACTCAAGCAGGGTCACCTAGGGCCAGTTGCCCAGGATCTTGTCCAGATGGCTTGTAAATATATGCAGGGATGGAGATTCCACAACCTGTCCAGGTAACCTGTGCCAGTGCCTGATCCCCCTTGTGGTAAAACAATGTTTCCTAATGTTCAGAAGGAATGTCCTGTAATTCCTGCTCATTGCCTCTGGTCCTGTCTCTGGGCACCACTGAAAAAAGCCTGACTCTGTCTTCTATCTAGCCTTCAGATTTGTACTTTGGAGATTTTTATTTTTGTTTCTGTCTTTCCTTTTTTTTGAGTAAGCACTCTGGTCACATGGAGCACCTTAGGCATGCTTGGAGAATACTTCCTTCTAATTTAGTTTAATCCAAGAGGATATGGATTTATGTGCTCCAAGACTTCTTCACTATGTGAGACAAAAAACATAATGTAGGGATGACCATGAAATTCCTGTCAAAAGCACATTCTTTATCCAAAACACATTATACAAAAACAACGCTAGGAAAAAAATAATTTTGCAGTCTAAGTTATCAAGACATTACTTCATACTTTATATTTTTCCAAGATAGAATTCAGAGATCTTTTTTATTTCTCCTAACAAGATGCACAAATTCAGAATGAAAAACCAGGGGACATTTCAGGAGAAAAAAATTTAGACACTAATTTAAAAATCATTTTACATGACTAAGGATATCATGGTATATGATTCTTAAATCACCACAGTTCATTTCAGTATTAGTCCATTTTCCAGAATAAATACTGCTCACTGAGCACAGAATTCACATAGGAAGATCAAAAGAGGTATTGATGCCATAAATATTATTGCTAAAAAGTTCTACACCTCTCTTTCTTGTACCTGTTCAAGCATCATAGAGGCAAAAAATTTATTCAATTGTAGAACAGCCACCAAAATTATGAAGAAAAAAGTTAACATGCCTAGTCAAGACCTTTAAGATGATGTCTTCAAAAAAATCAAGCTAGCCTGTAAGAGCCTCAAAACCTGATAGAAGGAATTGGTACTGGGCAACATTAAGAGTAGTGCCTTGTTAAACACTAAGAACTATTAGGTAGAGCAGTCTTCCAGTCAATGAAAAGTAGCATTAACCGAGCTAAACAAAGACATTTGTCTGTAAAATAGGTTTTGCTCAACACACTGCAAAAGAGCTCCCAAGAAACCTAAGCATGTCTCACAAGCTGAATGTATCTCTGGAGGGGCTGTGAGCCTGCTCACCTGCAGGGAAGGTTCTTCTGCAGCATCTGGTTGCTTGTTGACCTCCCAAGACTCTTCTGTGTTGTCTGATTGTGACACATTTGACTCAACCCATTCAACTGAAGAATCCTAAAAAGAGAGTTTAATGTAAAGAATACAAATAATACCTTAACACACTACTTGATAACATGCAATACTTACCAATTATACTGATAATCAAAATTAATGCTGATTAGCATTACTAATGTAATACTGTTTAATATTTTAAAATACTGATAATAAAACCAGAATATTGATATTCCCATAGAAGATTGTTCCTTCGTGATCAAAACATTTCACAATTCTTCATGAGCACATCACAGTATGCAACACTAGATCATACCAGCAGATTATTTGCATAACTGCTAAAATTAAAACAGTCAGAATAAAAACAAAATCAGAACCAATTGGGTTTATGACATAAAAAACCCAAAATTTTAAAAAATCTAAATTCATTAGTGAGTGTGTTTCACATTTAAAAAGTTAGATCAGTTACACAGCACAATATAAAGCATCGTACATGCTATTGTCTGCTATTTTCGTATCCAGCTTACTACACTTGCACTTGCAAACAGCGTACTGAGATTTTTCACTTGAAGACAATAGGACTACATTGAACAGAGTTTCTTTGCTATTTACATGAACCTGTCTTAGGAGTAACAGACTTTGGATGGAAGTCACAGCCAGGACTGTGTTGCATCCTAGGAATCCCTGTTGTGATCTAAAGGGTTTTGGTGACTCCCATGGAGAATGTGGGACATTTGTGCCTTTGGTTACTTCCCATACTGGTATTATAGTTTATCTCTGGTATCAATCCCTGAAAAATAAATCTCATTATAATGCAAATTCCTTCACTCCATAAAAGAGACTCTCTGAAAATTAAAAATAACAGTGGCACCTGACTCGCACCAAAAATGCTGGATGTTTTCCACAATGTGGCCAGAAAGCAGCACCCAGATTTCAAAAGCAGTCTCTGCATTGTTTTGCCAGAGTGCCCTTCCATGCGAAGGCATGTCCTTACAAATTCAAATGTACAAGTCCTTCAGACCCATGTAAAACACCCATATTGTTGGGAGTGTCCATGGTCGGACCTCTGTGGAAAAGGCAGAAGGAACTGATGCTTAACATCAAAGTCAAGTATTGGCAATTTTAGACACATCTTTCTATCATATACCACAAACTACAGGGTACCTATGAAATTTTTCTCTCAATACCAGAATGAGGGTTTTGTTTTTCATTTTCTCTATGCTGAAAAACTATAAATACTAGTTCCTAATGAATGATTTCAATATTATAAAATTCACAAACACTCACGTAATGGCCTATTTTAAATTGATTACTCAGTATATTAAAACTGACAAATTTTGCCACAATTTTTCCCAACAGAAAATTGTAAGAATGAGCCTTAATTTTACTAACCATGCATACCCACAGGGACTAAAATGGTTCAAGTTTTAAGACGGTAATTTGAATTATTTTTAAATTTCTTACTTACTGAAGAACTATCAAGTAAGTCATCCTTCTTTTCAGATTTTTGCTTCTTACTTTTCTTCTTTTCTTTCTTGGCTTTTTTGGAATGTTTATCCTTTTTCTTTTTTTTATGCACAGAATGTTCCTGCAAGTAAATGTTTGTAGATGAGACCCAGTAAACCAAATCACTCGTATACAAAAAAAAAATAATCAAAACCTACTTACCGAAGAGCACTGAAAAAAAGTAAAACACACATATTTTTTTATTTTTACTACCCTCTCTCTTTTATGGGGGAAGGGGTAGGCTGGGGTGATAGGGGCACGGAGGGCATACCTCACAGCCATAATCAATTTTTCTTCCCCCTCTCAGTATCTTTTACATTGGAACTAAGGCACTACAGCTAAAGAGATAATATCTACCACACTACATTTATTTTGGTCAAACCTATTTCTGCAGGTATCACTACATTATCAATACACATCTTTCCACTGCTGAAATATTTGCACATTAAAAGTATGTGAGATTCACAGGCTCCATTAAGGTTTCTCCTGTGAATGACCACAAATGAGACTATGAAACCTTGAATCCTCCGGATTTCTTCCCATGGGACTATTACTGTCTGACAGCACTTGCTCTTCTGCATTTGGTAGAAATTAAAGCTGGAATTAAATGGCAGAATTTTTTTCTCTTGGTAAGTAAATGATTATTACCACCTTAAAAAAAACCTATTATCAAAGCATAAAAAAATCAGAAATTGAGAGGCTTTTAAAGATTGTCTTAAAGCCCTCAAAGTCTGCTGTCCATACAAATATTCTGTAAAGGTAACAATCCAATTCAATTATTTAAAATTTTATCACCTTCTCCAGTTGTTCCACACGTTCATTCACATCAGCAGGCATCCAGGTATCTTCACCTTGTAGATCTTTTAGCAGCTTGCAACTCTCCTTCTTCTCACAACTAATTCTGGCCTAAGATGAACAGAGAAGAAAAATAACCAGGTGGAGCTCAGCAGCATTTCTTTACAGACACACCTCTGCAAGCCACACTGACACAACCACACACAATGTTGAGAATTGCATTTCAGGCTTCAGAATGTTCCTCCCTTTCTGGTTATGGAGATAAAACTAGAAATACTTTTTACTACTTCTTTTGAAAAAATAACCATCAGTGCAAACAGTTTCAATTCCTAAAAAGGATTTTTGTAAGACACATCAATAAAATAATTTCTTTTCAGCCTCTGAAGTTCATCATTATGTTCAGCATAAACATGACTTTCAGAAGCAAGTTTACTGAAGTATAACTCGTCTTTATGAAATTCTTTATTCCATATATCATATGCCATATATCACCATACCGTGATTAAACAGAGAAAAGATATTTTATATAATTACAACCTCAATCTTCTGTTAGGTCTTGCAAATTTTCATGTGCTTTTGGTTTTTTGTTTATTTGAGGCATTTTTTTTTAAATAACTAAAATCAAAACAAAAACTAAAGGCAGAGTTTGGAATTCTTATCCTTAAACAGCAGCTTTTACCAAAAAGTGTTGTCAAACATAAGCCAAGGGAATACATACACGTTTAAAAAAGACCAATATTTAAAACAAACAAATAAAAAAGTCTCAGGAGATTAGACAACAGTTGAGGTCTTTCCTCCTGGTCCGCTATTAGATCTCCAGATCCAAGCCTGTGCACTACACCACACAGTAACCTCCCTACCACAAAGTCTTTCTTTTTTTGATATCGCCAATAAGGAAATCTGCAGCTTTTGTCCTAACAGAAAACAATGCTTGCAGGAAGATGACCAATACACTATAAGGGTTCAAAGAACAGAAATACATGCCAAAAAATAAGATTAAAAGGGTTTTTTTAGAAAGTGCTAACTCACAAGATAGGACTGCTGTCATGTTTTTGAACATTGGCATTAGCATATTGAAAGTGGCACAACACAATGAACTAAAAAAAAAAAAAATCCCACTACATCACCACATATCTGTGCCCAAGCAAAACACCCTTTTAAACCTTCATTGTCTACTTTCTTAGCAGCTCCACATTTCTAATGCACTTAAATGTAAGCAAACCAAGGCTGCTACCCAGGCTTCTTCATTTTAAACAAAGGAATATTGTAAAAAAAACAAAAAATAATATAAATCAGCTTGAATAAAGAGGCCAAGACTGAAACTTCCATCTCTAGTATGAAGCTGGCAGTCTACAAAGGTGAATGCCACTTCTTAAAGTTCAAAAGGCAGGCATAAAGAACGAATGCGTTAGGAACACATTCAGACATCTATTCCAATATCAAAACATTTTCTAGTTTATAAGTAAACTAAGTAACAAAAGAATGAGTAGGAATACACTTCAGTGAGAGTGAAATAGCTCAAGCACAACATAACACCACTAAAACCACCCAGGACTCCAAAAAACGCAGGTGTGTTTCCTGTAACTTCTCCATGATCCAGAGAGGTAACCCTGGCCACCCTAAGACATCTGAGACAATACCCTTGAAAATTCAGGGAGAAATATATCAGATTGATATATTCTCTTCTACTCCATATAGACAATGATGGCCCTTTTGTCTTAAAAATATGTTCATCTGACTTAAACAAAGTAACTAAACATGTCACATTTTTGGACAAGTGAAGGATAATAACCTCAGCTATGCACTCACAAAATGTCTACAAGACACAGACTCCAAACTTAAGCTTATAACTGGACAGAGATGAAACAGTGGAGATAAAGGGAACCTGAATATAGCTCTAGATGGGAAAAAAATTAAAAGAAAAAAAAAAGAAAAAACAGACTCCAAGCTTGTTTGCTCTACAAGCAAACACAAAATAAGTTGCCAAGAGGTAGATTGAAAAAAAGGACAGGTTTTCTGCATATTCCATTTTACTTTTGGTTGAGAAAGAACTGCATCTGGAGTCAACAGCTCCCTTCCACCCCTTTTGCAGTTCTCAGGTCCATAAATCTATAGATGCCACAAATAAAGGCCACTCAAGATCAGCTTGTCAAGACGTCTTCATTGTATATGCTCCTGCCTCTCATGGAAGATGTAGCCTCTTATCATTTCCTATAATAACAAGCATATTTTAAATAACATTACTATTTTCTTCATGCTACCAAAGTTACAAATAAACATTGCATAAAATGAGGTAATGTTATAAGTAAGGTACAAATGGAGCTTTTATACTTTTTATTGGATCTAAAAATAAACAGAAGAAATGAAGGCATGTATTTCAGTGCCATTCTAATGAAAGAGGTGGATCATCATTTTGGCTGAAGTACACAAATACTCATTTAGAACACAGATTGACTAGAAATCATCATCAGACTACAGATTGCTGTCTCCTGAATACTAAATGAAACAGGATTGGGCAAGATGAATATGTAATGGCAGATTGACCACCAGGCTGTTAAAAAGAGAAAGACAGAAACAAAAGCATCAGATGGAAGTTTGTGTCTCCTAGAAAAGATACAAAATACAGAAGATTCTTAATGATATATCTATGCAAGATCAAATTAAAAGAAAGGGAAAAAAAAAAAAAGAATGCTGCCTAGAGATCTAAAAGTATGAAAAAAGTTATAATTTCACCTAAATTATCATTTTAACATGACTAGAAAGTTAGCAGCAATACCCTCTACATCTTTCTATCTCTAAAATGTAGCTCCCTCAAATTAGAATATTAACTTTTTACTGTTCGTGATGCTTTCCCCTCACACACACACAATGACTTCAAGTGGAAGTGAGGTGGAAAATCTGCCTACGCTACTTTATTAGCTTCAAAACTTACCTTTATATTCTACTTTTCAAAAGCTGCAGGGCTTACTAGCGTGTCATAAAATGTAAAAAAGAAAAACTAATTAATTCCCCTGTCAGACTTACCATTCTATCTATGAGGACCAACTCTAACAGTTTCACAGCTGTCAACGCACAGGAGTCCAAGCATTTAATTCACATAAAGGTTCATTAATACTTATCATACCACAGGAATATCCAATAATTTATACTTTCCCCTTTACAAATGAAGTACATTTTAGGTCACCACAGCGATATTTTTAATTTTTTTCTCCATAAATACTGGATGATAAATTTCTGAAATACCTCTATTTCAAAAGTAATGCATTAATTATGAAAATGCCTGTGCATGGACACATGAACACATTATGAGCAACAACCTGTCAAGAAGGGCAAGCATCATGCTACACCATACACTTCGGCAACACCCTAATAAAATTGCTCATGGTCTCCTGTGCAACAAAAACAAGGCGAAGCCTGAGGCTGGCAAGGCACTCTGCAAGGTCTGTTGTTGAAGTGCTATAAAAACAGTAATTATTCTACAGCACTATGTCAGCATTTTTCACCATGGTTGAAGGGAGCCAAATTTTGCAGTCTTTACCACAACTAGGCAAAAGGGGGTTGAATTTCACAGATCCATTTGAATGTGGGAGGAAACCAAGTTCAAGGAAAGTGCTTTCCAGTTTCCATCAAGCAGGTCATCAAGGCCAGCCCACCCAGTAGCTGACAACACTGTCTACCAAAAGAAGAATAAAATTTGTGCCAAAGCAGCCTGTAATACACTGCAGATGCAAAACCCAAAAGCTATAAAAATTACATCATGCCACCAGGAAGAAGCAGAAAAGATCAAAGACACTGCCAACAGCCAAGTTATAGGTCACACAATAAATGGAGCTTGCTACACAGCAGCCCCTCAAGGATGTCCAGAAGGGATGGAAGGATGACACCTAAGGCTAAAACTTCCCTCCTCAGCTCACAGGAATCCTGACCAACACTCTTTCCTGAACTCAACTCTGTTTACTGTTTCAGCTCTCATGAAGGCTAGGGAAAGCTTTCCATACCCCTACAAAGACCTTGCAATTTTCTACCTATAACTGTGGTCAACCTCTGGTTCTTTAAATGATAATCACCATGATTCAATAGTCAACTTGTACATCTAAAAGAAGAAAAACTTCCTTTTCCTCCACAAGCAATCAGAAGAAAATCTAAAGCACATCAGATGACAAAAACATGCAAAAGAGAGAGCACCAGCTAAGCTGCTATCCTGGCTACCTGCCACTGAAGGCCATGGCTCCATTCCCACACCTCTCCTCTCTGCACTGCCCCTCACATGTTCCCACCACCTTACCCACCCAGGCCTGTTCCTGCACTCCAGTCTAAGGCAAAGTCACTTCCAGGACCACCCTGACACAAAATGAACCTCACCAAAAGCACAGTGCATCTTCCTGCAGAACAAGTTTACAAGTTGCCACTCCAGTAAGGTCATCAAGGCTACCAGTTTAAGCACAAAAACACAAGGGGAAAAAGTCCACTCTGGGGAAAAGAAGTGTGGAAAAAACTTCCTTTCAGCATCAGCTTTCTGTCAGGAAAGTTCAAAAAATCTAACACCTAGCCAGTCCTTCAGATAACCAACATAAGGCATTCAAAATACCTGCAATGAGCTTTTCTTTCTAATTTCAGGATCATCTCCCATGCTATCATACAAACCACTCCACTGTTTTAACTGTTTTGATAATCCACTATCAGAAAGGTTGCTGTGGCATGTATTACCCTCCCAGTTTCCATCACCCCAAAGCTCAGGGACAGAGAGCCCTGGTTACATGAGCACTTATCTCCAGGGAACTTGAACATACTCTTCTTTGCAGTTCTGATGCTTTTATACCAATTCTCTGTCTGAATAACACACTTATTTTTGTGAATGCTTAGATTATTTTTCTAGTCTCAATATTCCAATTATTGCTACAACCACAAAGATATCCCAAGGAGGACAGCATTGGAAACACAAGAGAGAGTTTAGCTTCCAGCCAAACTTGGCGACTTGCAACTGAGTCAGAGAGCTGCCTGCACCACCACCTCAAACACACAAAGCTTTGCCAACTGGAGAGATCACCACTCTCGTCACTTTCACCTGCCAAAAGGCACAGAAGAAAGGTCACTGGTGCGACTATCATTTGAATCATTTAAGCTTCTTGTGATCAAAAATCCAAAGTCAGACATGATTTAAAGAGCAGGCTGCAGGAGATGTCAGCCTTCAGTCAGGAACATCTGGGAGGCAGCAGCAGCTCTGCTGGTACAGGTGCAGACACAACAGATAAACAGAAGCTACTACTGCTAGGAAACCATAAACAGTGTTAATGTAGGACCTCTCCACTGCTGTGGCAAAGCAAGCTCCAGAGGAAGGCCTTACAGAATATAATAATGAAGACATCTGTCTTCATCACTGACCTTCAAAAATGACCTGTCCCTTCAAAGATATTGTTGCAAAAATGCATAGAGGTGCTTTGACAAAAATCTGAAAATCTTTCATGAAAAGGCAGTATTCATTTCTCAGTACCATCACTCTTCTAATTTCACAGACCGAACTGCTGAAGTGCTTCTTTCCTTCAGCAGATAAAGCCAGGGACGCAACACTTCATGAAGGATTTGAAAGGGAAAGAACAAAAAGGAGGTGTTAAGTATTACAGCACAGAAGCAATGGTAACTCCTAACAGAGATACATTTTGCTACTAAGTTCTGTAATTTTCCACTGAAAACTGCAATGCAAAATACTGCCAAGCACTCCATCACCTCAGCAAATATTGATCACTGCAAAAAGCCAAATGTTAGGCTTTTAGGAGGAAATACCTGATCATACTTCACCAGAAAAACCTGATGATTTCACAGCCTCTTTAGAGCTCTAATACTGTGAGATCAGTGATACTGTTGTACACTGTTGGCTGGTTTGTTTCTGGTTTTTAATTATTAAGTTTTATTTTCAAAGAAAATGAAACAAAAAAAAGTAAACCAAAATTGAAGGAAAAGTCGAAGTCAAAAGCATAAAACAAGATGCTTCCAAAAATAACAGCTTGCAAATCTCAAATAAATTTTTTCACAAATATAAAAAAGTAAAACTAAACATGTAATTTCTTGTTTGTGAAATGAACTTGTTTTATAGTATCAATTTATTTTCACTGTTTCAATAATATACATTATTTGACTGAGGTCTTATTTACCTACACCCAATTTCCAATCTGTCAGTAATCCTTAAAAATTAAAAGGCAGGATTTTCTGCACAAGGAATGGTCAAATCACATCACCCTGAGAGGCCAAAGAGTGAAAGACACAATGTTCATGGAAAAAACCCCAAATAACAGAAGAGCAATCCTAAAATACAAAAATACCACATGATATCACAGATGCAAGAATAATCCAAAATGTGAAGTCTTGATAGTTTTTACCAAGAAAAATACACATCCCTGCACTTACCAAAATAACCCATCAGGTTATTTTCTTGCTGTGAACTTGTACACCAAAATAGCACTGTCATGAACTATCACGCTCATCAAAACAAGATGCCATTTCTGAAGCTTAATAACAATTTGCATGTCAACACTTAATTATTTGATTATTGATCATTATTATAAACATTATCAGCCAGTGGGTTTTATCGGTGCAGTTTGGAAGACACAAATAAAAGAATACACTTCCAAAATTTAGAAGAGAAATCTCGATCCATGAATTGCGTGGCATTTTGGTTCATCAAAAGAAGAGCGAGTTCAATATTTCATAACAAAAAACTCCTTAAGGTGAGTTGGCTGAACCTTTCCAGAAACAGAACTGCTAAAGTACAGTTATTTCTGCAAACTTCTCAGATTACTAGAAGCAAAGACTACACAGCTTTCCAACTGTCTTTCCCAAAGTAAAGGTTTTCCAGGATTACAATCACCAAATAACTGTCTTGACTACCTCAGCCAGTTGTGGTAAGTCCCTGCAAATCTCTTGCTGCCTTTCAAAGCAAGACAACCAAAACACATTGAAAAAAGTCTTGCAATAGTTTTCTCCCAGTTCTGTTCATAGAATCATTAAATATCCTGAGTTGGAAGGGACCCACAAGGTCATCAAAGTCCAACTCCTGGCCCTGCACAGGACAACCCCAAAAATCACACCATGTGCCTGAGAGCATTGTCCAAACACTTCTTGAACTCTGCCAGGCTGGTTCAGTGACCACTTCCCCGGGGAGCTAGTTCCAGTGTCCAACCACCCTCTGGGTGAAGAAACTTTCTCCAATATCCAGTCTAAACTTGCCCTGAAACAGCTTCAGGTCATTCCCTCGGATCCTGTCACTGATCACCACAAAGAGATCAGTGTCTGCCCCTCCTCTCCTCCTCTTGAGAAGTTGGAGACTGCAATGAGGTCTCCTCTCAGTCTCCTCTTTTCTACAATGAACCAGCCAAGTGCCCTCAGTCAGTCCTCACACAGCTGCAACCGTATTTGTGGCCCTCCTTTAGATACTCTCCAATAGTTTAATGTCTTTCTTATACTGTGGCACCCAAAACTGCCCCCAGCACTCAAGGTGAGGCCACCCCAGTGCAGATCTGTCATGGGGTAACCTTAGGTGGGATTTCCAGTACAGAAGGAAAGAGGTCAAGTCAGAACTGACGCATCCAAAAGGAGGTATTACAGTTTCCACCTCCAGAACTCATAAAACCAGGAGAGGATCTGAAGAAGGCCTCTTTTAGACTTCCGGGTGAC
This sequence comes from Drymodes brunneopygia, assembly GCA_013400955.1. Classification (NCBI taxonomy): domain Eukaryota; kingdom Metazoa; phylum Chordata; class Aves; order Passeriformes; family Petroicidae; genus Drymodes; species Drymodes brunneopygia. The sequence continues at coordinate 419,839 of VZTZ01007236.1, read as the reverse complement.
TGAGAGAAGACATTGCTGTCTCCCCTCTGCGCTGTCTGGTGAGGTCCGGCCGAGCCACGCGGCTTGGCTGTCAGCGGAGATGGCTCAGAGGGGCAGGGGGAATGGGGGGACCCGGGTCGGCCTTTCAGTCCCTCACGGCAGCTACAGGCAGGGGAGCCAGGTCGGCCCCACTCAGCTCCGGCCCAGCCGAGAGGGGCTTCATTCTGCTGCCCCAGGCGGAGGTGACTCAGCCTTGCCGACCCTGCCCCGCCTGGCTAAGCCGGGCCGGCTTCACGCACAGCCCAGCGCAGGAGAAAGCTCAGGCCAGAGCCCCTGCAGCTCGGACACAGCTTGGATGGAGAAGAGTGCAGATGAACTCCTCTCCCACAGCTCGAACACTGAGAACGCTACACTCAAACAGAGTGGGCAGAGGTCATGTGACCATCGCCTGACTGAGAGACAAATTAACCTTTTCAATGTCAAGATGGAACTTGAAAACATCCATTTTCCCCTGCACAGAAAGAGAAAGAGTGAAGACACCTGCAAAAGGTAAAACATAAAGACTCCAAGTTAATGAATGAAGTAAGGCCTATATCCAGAGAGGGAGGAGATGAGGAGTGTCCCAACTTTGAGGCTGAAACTTCTCTTGTAAAGACATTTTGATAGACTAAGCTAATAAATACCCTGTAATACATGAGAAAATAATTTAAAGAGGGGATGTGATGTTCTAACTGCAGCCAGTGAGCCAAAATACCTGTGTGGAGACAAGCAAATGCTGATGTAAATACAGCCTGAGGAGAAGCTTGAACAGAGACAACGAAAAGACTGTAAACTGTCCCTCATCCTGGGGAGTTACTGTAAAACTTGTGCTACCAGTAACAAAGAAGGGAATTCCTATGCTGCTGTAATAGAACTGCTCATCCTTAAAAGGGTACCCTGTAAACTGTCATGACCCACCTGGAGTAGCTGGGGGAAGGCTACAGTGTGGGGGGAGGGATCTTCCACAACAAGCAGATCTTTTCCTTCTGTGCGGCTGCTTGTTGTGAGGCTGATAACCATAGGAACTGTATTTCCTATGGGGATTTAACATGATAGAGCAAGAGAAAACTTCTCTCCCTACATGAACTGAGAAAATATTATTCTAGAGGTGGTAAACTAACTAAAAGTCGAAGTGTTGTCTTTTTGTATGGTCAGTGGGAAAGAAATGGGGGGGGGGTAGGGGGAAAGAACGGTGTTCTAAACTTTTTGTTCTGATTCCTGATTTTTTTTTTTAAGTCTGTTAATAAATTCTCTTTATATTCCTTAAAATTTGAGCCTACTTTGCCTACTATTATATCCTTATCTCACAACAAAAATCAGGTAAATTTTGGTAAGTGTGCTGGCATTTAGCCAGGAACTCAAACAGGCAAATTGAAACCACGACACAATTGGTGTTTCCGCCCGGTTTTCCAAACCTCTAACCGCAACAAGAACTGAGCGGGACAATCCCCTCCCTTGCCCAGCTGGCTGTTCTTCTGCAGCAGAGTCTGATCATAATCAAAGTAAAGCAGAGGAAGTCAATACACTTAGGACATTAATCTGTTCTCACACAGGCAGCAACAAGTCTCTTTCTAAAAGCAGAGTATTAACATGGCAACTATGACATCCTCATGCTTTCACATTATAAAAATGCTAAATTGGCTTTTCACAGAAATAACAGAGTAGCTAAAGGAGAAGTCTTAAAAATGTTGCCTTTTTACACAGCTTAATATTAGGTTATTGGGTCCATAAATGGGAAGATGAAACATGCAATGAGTTTAAAAATAGAGTTTGATTCCCAAAATTCTCTACCAGCCAAACTGGTGATAAAGGAATTTCTACAGCTTCCTTTGGCCCACATGTATAGGGAAATTTGTCTGATTGAGTGTGAGTGTTGTGTAGGGACTCTAGCAGAGCACACGTTGGCTCACTGGAGCTGCCCTCCACAAAAAAGTTTCAGTGCCAGCAGTGACAGCGTTGGGTAGTGGGAGTGCAGTGTGGGTGGGGGACTATGCTTCCTGAATGGTCAGGCAGGAAAGCTTCCTTAGGCCCACCGCTGCAGTTTTCAAGACATGACTGGACAGAGCACTAGATAATCTCACCTAGGCTCCCTTTCCAACAAGGGGCTGGACCAAGTGATCTTTCAAGGTTTTTCCAACCAGGGTTGTTTTCTAAGCCCAGACAGCTTGCTGTACAAGTGGCACCAGCTGAGAAGGAAAGGTAAAGTACGTTAATGCAGTCCTATGTAAGTTTTGCTTGCTGTTGAGTGTATTTTCTGAACATCCAAAAGGTTGAACTGAGCAAAGGAGCACTCTTAAAAACATACAGCAGCTCAAGTAAAGCAACAGACTTCTTAACAACATCAACAAACTTTTGCAGGGTAGTGTGATTCACTGTTACTAAGCTAAACAAATTTCCCTTCCACTGCTTGTCAAAAGGGGGGAAATCACTGAAGGGAACTTTTATTGCCAAGAAATGGTTCCACAACTGTACAAGGGAGATGCCCACATGATGTGTTACATTAAATCCTCTCTCTTTCTGCTTTGCCTTGAGAAAAGGCATCACTGTAGTGTAAGCATCAGGCTATTCAGGCCATTTTCCCACTAGTTTTTTTCTTTCCCCAGTAAGACTTGGCTGCTGCTTGCCCTGGCCTTCCTTTTGTCAAAAGCCCATCATCACAGCCTCATACTCTTTCCATACTCAGTCTTCCTCTTACACTTCTCTTGTTATCCCCCTCTTAAACTCCAAAACAACCCAGGTCACCTAAGTGAAGGGCCATTTATGACTTCAACATTCACTCTACCTGCAAGTCACAACAAGAATCACCACAAATACCAAAACCAGCATATAGGCAGGTTTTGAAGGAAATGCATCAGGATTAGCACGGGTCTCCAAGTCACAGCAACTCTACCAATGCACCTGTGAATGGTGGGAGCCTCCTAATTCTTGTCTTACATTACAACAACATACCACCAGGCAACTAATTGAATCTATGAAATCAGGCTTGCACTTCGTAACACAGGCACACAACTTCAAGTTATTACCACTCCACGACCAGAGTGTTGTAAAGGAGAAATACAGGCTCTTTAAGAAAAACAGGTCACAAGACAAGGACGAGTTGCCTTTTACGACTCATTTAAGGAAAGGCTGAGAGCTGGGCCTGTTTAGCCTAGAGAAGGCCGGGAAGTGAGGGTGGTGCCATCTTATCAATGCATTAAAAAAATCTGAAGAGAGAATGTAAAGACGACCGACCTCGGCTCTTTCCAGAGGTGTAAGCACAGAAACACATAAGTGAAACACCAAGAGGATCAATACCACAAGTGGCAAAACGCATGAAGTCAGATGATTTTCCCTCAGAAAACCCAGGCTGCGTCCTGCCACTGCCGGTGCCGCAGCCCAGCTCATCTCGGCACAGAAGGGGCTCTCCCCACGGCGTCCCCTCCTCCGGCTGCCGCAGCCGCCTTCAGGAGCGCGCCGACCCCGCGCAGCACCCAGCGCCCAGCCTGGGGAATGGGAGGGTGCTGAGCGGCCCCGGGGCAAGGCCGGGCCGGGCCGGTCACCCCACCTGCGCCAGCAGCGCCTCCCGTTCCCGCTGCCACTCCCGCTGCCGCTGCTCCCGGCTCCGCTCGCTCCCCGGCCCGGACGCCATCCGCACAGCCCGCCGGAAGCCGCGCGGCGGCCGTAC
>VZTZ01007236.1:357902-416089 GCA_013400955.1 Drymodes brunneopygia | reverse complement strand
GGTGGGGCGGCGGCGGCTCCTCCTGGCGGGGCTGCGGGGACAGCGGGGACAGCGGGGACAGCGGGGACAGGAGGCACGGCGGAGACATCCCTGGAGCAGAGCTGTGGTGCAGGGCCCCTCAGCCTCTCTGCTCTCGCGGCGTCCGCCGCGACGCGCTCGGCTCATGACAGGGTTATAGAATCATAGAATATTCTGCGTTGGAAGGGGACCACAAGGATCATCGAGTCCAGCTCCTGCACAGGACCATCCCCAAAAATCACACCGTGTGCTTGAGAGCGTTGTCCAAGTGCTTCTTGAACTCTGTCGGGCTGGTGCTGTGACTACTTCCCTGGGGAGCCTGTTCCAGTGCCCAACCATCCTCTGGGTGAAGAACTTATTCCCAATATCCAACCTAAACCTCCCCTGACACAGCTGCACACCAGCTTCCTCAGGTCCTGTCACTGTCAGCAGAGTGAAGAGCTCGGTGTCTGCCCCTCCTCTTCCCCTCCAAGGAAGCTGCAGACCGTGACGAGGTCTCCTCTCGGTCTCCTCCAGGCTGAACAGACCGGGTGACCTCAGCCGCTCCTCTGGATAGCTTCTCCAGTCGGTTCACCGTGTTCATTGCCCTTCTTTGGACACTCTAACAGCTTTGTATCTGTCTTACATTGTACATTGTGTCATGGCACAGCAGCTTATTGTGCTGTGCTGCTTGACCAACAGGACCACACAGTCCTGCAATGGGCATAAAGGAAACTTCCCTGCCCAGCCATCCAGAAGTGTCTCCAGCAGTCACACTCACAGCACCTGAGCTGGCCCTGGCAGCTACACACCCCACAGTCAGACAAGGTTTCCTTAGCAGCTCGACCCCGGGTTTCCCATAGCAAAATCTTTGACATCTCAATCCTTGCAATAGTTTAATCATGTTACTACAACAAAATAACAATTTGAGCTGGGTGCCTTCAAGGAGGGACCTCAAATGAAGAAACGCCGGGGCTCTTATACCTTCACAATCCAAGCACAGTAAAGTCTGGAGTCCTTGGCTCCTGCTGTGTCCCTGAGTGTCCAGGCACCTGGCTGGCACCACACGTCCCTGTGCCCTTTGGCCGTTTCACAGTCTCTTGCCTCGGGCTCAGGCTTGTCCCCAGAGCTCAGCTTGCAGCTGCACACTGAGCACTAAATGCATTCCTCAAAAATGGGGATACTGACCTCCAGGCTCATCCCTCCTGCTGGGCTGAAATTCCCTTGCACAAACCCTGGCCTGCTTGTCCAGACCAGGTTTAATGAGAGCAAACAAGGGAACGTGGCCCAAAAGATGCTCACAGGTTCCAGTGCCACGCAGTGCCCAGTGCTCCCCATTACTGTGAGCACCTCCAGGGGATCTTCCATACATTTTCTTGCCCATTTGCAGCCAGTTCAGTGCATCCATGCTAGACTGTGACCTCTGTAATGTCAGGGTGCCAGCTGCTCAGAATGTGCCTGGGTGAGTGGAGGAGAATTCAAAAATAGGCATATTTGAGCACTTGAAAGTTGCAGTTGGCCAACAGTATTTGACAGGGCTTCTATACCTCTGGTGAAGCAAATGGTTATCTGGCACATAATTTCTCTGGGATGAGATCAGAGATTAATGCGTCTGACACCCAATGTGTCCACAGTTGCCAAGTAATAACATTCTTTAGGCAAAGGTCTGAGGAAAGAGCATGGGTAATTTGTTAGCTATTTGCATGGGACAGTATTTTTTCAAAGTGATAACAGTAATTTAATCATCATCTCCATGGTGGTATTAAATGTGTAAATTGAGTTTGCATATTTGTTCAATTTATGCTGACAGTTAACAGTATCTCAAGAAAAACCTGTTGTAGATCACCACTAGGTGTAGAGTGATAACTGATAGACTTTCATAGGCACCATTTGGAAAAGCAGCATGTGAACCCTCTTCAGGGAGCCGTTCACAGAGCAAACAGATGGATATAGAAGATGTTCCAGCAGGATTGACTAATGCTACTTTCAGTCCTTAGCTTTATGCAGCAAAGTACACTGCTTGAGAGAGGAGAAGCAAGAAAAAATCATGTTTGGCCCATTAAGGAAAGACTCTTCTCTGATTGTGCTCTTCTCACCAACAAATTGGTTTCTTTCCATCCCAGTGCAACCCCTCGTTCCAGGCAGCCAGCAGAGTATCTCAAGTGGATGCTCTCTAACTCGCTCAGCACACATCCAGGCATATGGGCTTAATAGATTTGTATTAAATCTAAACAGAAAATTGATAGTCCATGAGCTGAGCCAACTACTTGTGACTGAATCTGTTTAGGAAGTATTTGAAAATGAGAACAGAAAGCCTGGAAACTGTGGCATAGCGTGGATAGTGACAGATGTGGACAATTTGGGAATGAGAACAGGGAATGTGTTTTCTACTGCAGAAAGTTACAGACAAAGAAGAGGATTCAAAGCATGGGGTGAGCTCATGCAGTGTTAGGTGCTATTCTTCCTACCTGTAACCCTCCATGTAACTAATAGGGTGGTTCTGTAAATTTTAATTTAAAATAATTTTCTAATACTCCTGTTTTTAGGAAAGAAACTATGATGCAAATACACTCTAGAATCTCAAAAACTGAAGAACAGTAAAACCTAGATGATTGTTTCTGAGAGCTGCGTTTAATTTTGAAGTCAGCAGTTAGGGAAATGGTGACATAATTTAGTTTCATTTCCTCTCTTCATTCAAGAAAAGCATTTTCTCAAAGGAAGCAGGTAAAAATTAAAGTTTAGTCTTATTTCTTTCAAGATATTAGTATGTTTGAGAGCACCTCACATGCTCAGAAATCCTCAGTGAGCCTAGAGAACTAGTTCATGGCATACCACTTTTAATGGTCAACTGGGCACCTCTGTTCAGTCGTCTCATTCTCAGTGCCAAAATTAAACAGGCTAATAAAACAGTAATGTCTTGGAGATACTAATTTTTGATTAACTCCTTCAGGGAGGAACTGACCTTGCCTAGTGAAGCATTATTTTTTATTTAATGGCACCTTTTAACACTTTTCTCTGAAACAAACTGGTGACTCTTCAACTGACCTGTGTTATAAACCTCCACGCTTCTTTCACTGCTTGCCTTCAACTCAGCTTGATGTTTTATTTTTACTTCAGAAAGGTTAAAAAAAATTCTCTCCACTCACTGTGATCCTGTGCAGTTTTCTTTAAAGAAGAGGCAATGTTTCACTGAGGGAAAGGGTGTTCTTTTACTCTGAGAATAGAAAATATTTTTCTACAGTGATGCTGGAGAGAATTTCTTACCTCAGTTATAACAACAGATTGTGAAGTCCTCATTCTAAAGAAAAACAATATCCAGTAAGATGCTGGTAAGAGGACAGAAAGGGGACACACCCCTGTCAAAAGGTACTTAGTTTCAGTTAATTCTCATTCCGTTAATTTTTGAAACCACCTAGTTTTCAGTTGCCATTGGTACTATCAAGCAGTCCTTTACATTCAGTTCTGAGGGATTACTTAGACTCAGATGGGAATTTTCACTGTCTTGTCTCAGAAATAAAAATGTCAGTCCTTGGAGAAATTGCAGGGGAAAAAAACCCAAACAAAGAATGATGCAATTACAGGGAAAAGCATATTTCTTTCATAGAAATTTCATTATGTTTACTCAGGAGAAAATTAAAGCAACTGTGTCTAAATTCAGCGCCATAAAATGATAGAACTCCTCACCCAAAAATCAATGCCTGGATTATTAGTTGCTCTTGCCTGAATTGTGCAGTGTGCACCTGAATTGAAAAACCAGACGATTTTCTACTGTCCATCAAGAAGAGTGCTCCTGGCGGTTACAAAAGAGCCCCAGTGACACTGAAGCTCCTGACAGCCTCGCTTGGAAAGGAGAGCTCAGCTTGCAATGAGAACAAATGAGGAGGCTGTGGTGGATCGAAGAATGATTCACCCATTGTTCCATATTCAATAGTAAACTGTAAGTTGTCTGCCCCTGAGCAATAGTTATTTTGTTAATTTCCTCTGCTTCTTTGAAAAGAGATGATAATTTCGGCTGTAGTTCAGCAGACTAGGGGGATGGGGTTTAGAAAATCCATTTTCCCTCTCCTCCACACCCAAGTTTTATGACTGTAATAAAGTGAATCCTTCATCTGGGAAATTCTCTAGTGACAGCTTGGCAGTTCTGAGTTAGTGGTTGGACTCGATCTTAGATTAGAGGTCTTTTCCAACTTAAATGATTCTATTATTCTACTAATAAATGTTTTGTGAGGTGGCTGTTACACATGTGAAAGAACTCATTCAGTTCATTTCTTGGGGAGCTTTTACATGCTTTGTTTGGGGTTTTTTCCTTTGAGAAGTTGAAAACGTTTTCATCAGGCAGGAAGCTCAGAGCAGGGGTAACACTCATCCTGTCTGTGATTTGCTGAGACTGGTCACACACCTTTTGGGAGAAATGACTGTATCTTCTTCTGGTGTCTGCTCATCTTGGAGAGGTCCAGAGCTGCACATGTCAAGGAGCTTCAGATCAGCCACTTTGAAAGTGAGACACAAATACTGACTCAAGATCACCTGGCTGGGGCAGGGATTAAAGCCCTGGGGCTTTCATTTATCAATCCCTATCCATCAGACCAGTGCAATAGCAACTAAAATAGTGTTAGACAGAGTTTCAATGCAGTGCATTGTTTTTGGTTTTAAGTGAGATTAAAGCATATTTTTGGTTCTTAAAGGTAGGCCAGCTCCAGAGGCCACATTGTTGCATAGTCCCACAAAGAGTTGTATCAGCCCATTTGTTGCAAGAGCAGCAATACCTTAAACTGATATTGAAGGCCCTGGACAGAGTAACCACAGCCTTTGGCTGCTCCTGCGACCTTGGGGCTGTCTTTGTCCTTTTCTCCTGCAGTGCTGTAGCTCAGTCCAATGCACGCTGACATGGGCAGCACACAGCAAACTGAAGGGAGCTGCAGTAACCCTCCTGGCTGGACTGTACATGTGGAGTACTGCAGGAGAGTCTCCTCCCTTCACTGCAATACAGAGAATCAAAAAAACGTTGGGAACATGTCTTTTTCTAATGAAAAGGTGAACTCTCATGGGAAAAATTGTTGAGACCAGTGAGGTCTTGCGCTATGGAAAGGGCTTCAAGGCACTACAGCACCGTGACAATAATTGTACAGAGAATTTGACTGCCACAGAGAGTGTTCATAATTGTCTCTTTCAGCAGCAACTTGAACAATTTACTCCTCTCCAATTCACACCCCACAATTCCTGAAATTGCTTTTCATTTTATTTTGTGTTATACTACTGTGTTTAGAGGGAAGGGCAATTTCATATCCAATTCTTGTCTTAGCCCTTGACCCAGAAATAGCTGTAAATACTGAGTAATATGCCTGACATCCCAAGTCACTGTCTTCGTCACTGTTCTTGACAGCAAACTGTCCTGCAAGTGCAACACTACCAGTTTGTCTTGCCACTCACCTCATTTTGAAGCACAAAGGCTCCTCCAGGCCCCTGTTGATGCTAACACACAGGCTACACCAAGCATATCTCCAAGCACATGCCACCAAGCTGGATTACCACCATGCTGGAAAAGAGACCGTAAGTGGGAGGACACGGGATTTCTTTTAGTGTGCTTTTTGGGCTCTTCTGTGCTAGAAGTTTCAGAATGGGAGAGATCATTGTATCTCCCATAGTCAAGTTCCATTTCCCCATGATGTGGTTTCAAGCCCTCACCCTGCCTTCAGAAGCATCTTAGGGAGCTGCTGACACAGGCAAGATACAAACCCATCCCTGCAGGGTGCCCTGCCAAGACAGCTGGATTCAGAAAGGGATTGGTCACACAGGAATAATGTCTTTTTATAGAAAAGTCTTTATGTCTTGTAAAGCCAAGCACTTTTTATACAGGGAAGATGGGCAAGAAGTGATTTTTAACCCTATGTTTCCTCCTGCCTGTTCTCCCAGGAGACTACTTGGCATGTCAGTCTGAACAAGTGGATTGACTCAACTGAGAGGATTATTTGGAAAGAACAAAGGTGAGGCAAGAGCTCTGGCCATCCTAACAAACCTCCTACCAGGGATCTTGGAGTGATAAATCTAGGCCTGCAAACTAGCTCCATGTCTTTCAGGTTTTGTAACAGAAATGAGAGAGAATGGGAACAGCACCAGAGATTGCAGAATTGTGTTTATTTAATCTGCAAGATATCAACAGAAAGAAACAGATTAATCTCAGTGATTCCCCTAATTTAAAGCATACAGATAAGCTACATCTCCATAATCACTATTTCTTCATTAAAATGAATTGGTGCAAATGTTTTTTACTCCGGAACACCTTCTAATTTACATCCTTGTCACATACAGGTTGAGACCCAAGAAGAATGCATGACAAATCAACTTTTTTTTTTTTTAGTGTATTCTTAATACGCAACAGTTGGGCCAGAGGAAAAATATCCTCTCATTGTAGTAGCTTGGTGAGAGGCATTGATGAATTCTAAATAAAACACCCTCTGAACCATTCTCAGCATATGGGATGAAGAGTGAGGAAAGTGAGATGTGAAGTGAGTATATGCAGCAAAAGTCATTACAAGGGCAATAGAAAAAATATAGGAAGCATTCCTCAAAGAAACCAAGCTCTCTTGAAGGGCATAACTCCTTAACAAAAGGGTAATATAGAAACTGCTAGGAACTGGTTCTTATGATAAATTAAAACCAGCATCAGGCTAGTTACCAGATGGGTTACTTACTAAAGGGCTTTATGTCAAAATTTCCTAGCCTGAGATGCCTATAAAAGGCCCAGAGATAAATAACCTGAGGAGAGGATTTGAATGGGAAATACAAAGTGTTAGGATTTTCAAGGACTCAAGCATGGCATTACTTATGAGTCAAGGAGTTATTTCTGTGTTGGTAAATTAGGAAATCCAATGTGGGTGAGAATTCAGAAGCCATGAGACCAGAGAGGAAATACATACGTAAATAAAGGTGAAAAGATGGATGGCACACACAAAGAAGTCCTCAAAAAGGGATGTTGTACACAAAAAATTGATTTGCAAAGGAAGAAAGAGGGGGGAAAAACAGCAGATTTGTGTTGGTGGATTTAGGGAGAACAGGAAAATGCATAAAGACTATGTACTGTGCAAATCACCTTTGGAAACTAAGCAAGAGGCAAGTGGGAAAAAAAAGAATGAATTGTTTCTTCTCTGTTTCTTATCCTTGCCATCTTTAACTAGAAGAATAAGGCAGTGTGAAAAGCTGGGGAGCCTTGAAATTGGAGCTGAAGACAGGATTGGCCTCCTAATAGGAGTTTGGGATTCACTGTAATTGTTCTAAAAGAGCTTCAGATATTGCCAGATTGTAACTTGAATTTTTGCCAGAGAGAGCTGCAGCATACTGTAAAGGTCTCTGCCTCCCTGAGATGGGTGCTTCAGCAGTTCCCTGGTTGCAAGTTTATACTTTGAACTCATCCAAGTGTATGAGAAGTCTAACATTAAGGACTGATGTGTGTTTGAGCAGTTAAATGTGATGAGAAACGTGCTGCTTCATCTTCTGCTCTGCACAAGGTATTAAAGATGAACTGTCTGAGGGGACAGGATGGCTCAGCAATACACTATGAGCTACTTTTATTGTTAGTAATTTCTAAACTCTCTCTAGGCCTCGGAATCACAGTTCCAGTTTTGATCTAGAGTCTGTATAAGACATCATATGAAGAAGCACAAAATAATTTATAAAAATATATATTTCACATTAATTTATTCTACTGTCTTGTGCTTTGGTTCAATAGTTTTCCTTTTAATTAAATTTCAGTGGGAATATAAGACAAAAACATAGCTAAGAATAAATACATCTATATAGTTAATTGTTGTGATTGAAGACTGGTTTTCTTTTTATTTTTTTCAGATAAAGGGCATTCATTTTTTAACAAAAGTAAGCTTGTCATCATGTTAAAGTAATAATACAGAGCACTTCTGCATTGCAATGAGCAAATTAATTACTGATATTGCAATGACATATCTCTCCACCTTATTTGCTTGTGAATTGGAAATTTCCTGCCACTGCTTTCATAAAATCAGAGGAAAAAGTATTGCTGTCACTGGGTTGCTGTTTTGTAATGGTAAAGCACAGGCATAGCCTGCTTCAGGGGAAGAGAAGAATTTCATGTCAGAGTCCTCTCTCTGTGTCCCTGATTCAATTTCAACAGATACCTTTAAAATAGCTTAAAATACTGGCAAAGTTTCTGAGAGTTTTACGGTATTTGCACACCAGCAGTGGCTTGCTACAAGTGCAGAAGTATGACAGGAATACTGTACAAAATGATGTCAGCCAGATAAAAACAATCCAGGGTCTTGCTGTTGACCTGAGTTGTACAACACAGGTGTCTTTTACAGTTCGGTGAGATGGCTCAGCCAAGAAATTTGTGGCTTGTGGATGAGAGCACCAAGCACAGGAACAAGCTGTCTGCCTTCAACAAGCATCTCTGTAGCAAGTATCTGTTAAGGAGGCAGGTGAGAGAAGCAAAATAATTCATTTGCAGCCACTTGTGAGGTCAGGCATGGCTTTTCAGAAAGTTTGGACACAGGAATGCAATTCTGATTCTGCCCCAAGAGGATGTATACTAGTTAAGGCAGAGCATAATAAATTAGGGTCCAAATGCTGATGTTGTCAGTATAATCACTCCATATAAAGCACATTAACACACCTAAAAGAGATTTGTAATAATGAATGAAATGTCTTTCCCTCTTTTCTCAACAATAAATTACAGAAAACCGTAGTGACACACAAAATGATGACAAGAAATCCTTAATTGTAGCAGCAAGAAGAATACACAAAACAAAGCACACTGAAGACAGTAGCTATTAATCTTCTTTAGCATTCCTAGGCAAATCTTCATCATTTTCACTTTGCAAGTGGAAACAGTTACAAGTATAACAGAACTGGAATGCTGAAACTAAAAGTTTTTTTAGATTCTGGTAAACAGGAAAATTTTGTAACGTATGGAAAATGTTCCCACTCTAAATCTCCCATAATTTAAGTGTTTGCGAAGGTTCCCCATCCACCTAGTACTGTAAGGGGAATAGTTTGCAAAACTCAGAACATTTGCTGTCTGCAGTGACAGCTGCGTGACATTTATTTCTGGCACACGGTTCCCAAAACGTGCTTACTGACATTCACTTTATACAGAGGATGTCTGAGTTCTGCTTGGGAGAGACTTAGGGACACAGCTGACTTTCCAGGCCATCTTCAGAAATTCTCTTCATCCTGTATGCACACTGGCAGCTTGCTTTCACTCAGATTTATTGCTGTTTTTCTAGCCTATATTTAATATCTCTGATAGATACTTAATTGCTCCCGCTGGGATCGTGGCATTTAACTGATCACCATTAGTCTCCACTCTCTGCTGTCACACTCTATTGATATTAAGTTGTAGTTTCTATTCACCATGCTCTTCCCCATAACTTGTTTTACAATCGCTCTGCTTTTCCATCTCTTTGTAAAGCAACTTCCTGACTTCCTACACTGCTTTATAAAACTTAAAGACTGAAAGACGAGTTTCTTACCTTATATCCAGTATCAGCATGAGTGTGATGGAAATCAACACTCTCAGCCAAAAGACGGACACTTCAATCTTACTTATACTTATGAAGCACATCTGTATTTGTACTTACATGAATTAGAAGTTTCATATTCATAATGCTTCTGTGAGAGGAAGAAGATGTCTAATCCTGGCATGAGAACAGGAAGCAGCTGCAGAAACAACATGTGATGAAGTGGCCGTAATCCCCATTCCCCATCCCTATCTGTCACTGCAAGGAGTTGTTAGAGGATCAGAAATAAAGTTAAGACTGGGAAGAAGGGAAGGGTGGGGGGAAGGTGTTTTTAAGATTTAGTTTTACTTCTCCTTTTTCTACTCTGTTTCGCCCATGATGGTAACTGGCAAGTGATCTCTCCCCAGTGTTATCCCAAATCACGAGCCTTTCATTATATTTTCTCTCCCTTGTCCAGCTGAGGAAGGGCATAATTGAGTGACTTCAGTGGGCACTAGGGAGTACAAGAGTTCATCTTCTGCTCACTGTGCCAAGGCCAGTCCTTCAAGCTCTCTTAAGAGAAGCTGTGGTCCCCATTCAGCTTTTTGTGGCTCTTATTCAGCAAAGCAATGCAATCAGCATGTTGTCCCTTGCCATCTGCCGCCCTACACCTCCCCCTGCTAAGCTGAAGTTGAGCACTTCCAGGGAAATCCAGCCTCTCTGAGGTCTGGAGGAGTTTTTGTCACCGGCTTGGCTGCACCAAGACATCAATCTGAAGAACCTCTAAGAAGTTAAAAGAAGTCCTCCATATTTGGCAGGTTTCATTTGCCCGCCCCAGAACAAGAAATCACCTCATCATGCCCTTAGCTTTAAGGCCACGGATGCTCTGAAGCCCTTGTGTTGTCAGGGCAGGACAGTGTCACACATGGTACAGGTCTGCCCAGTGCAGGGTCAGGGCACCTGACCTGGGGTGGCCTGCTGGGCTCTGGAACAGGAGGGAACAAGTGGGTGACCCCCAAACCAGCCACCTCTGGTCACACTACCAGACATTTGTCTGTATGTGCCCAGAGCTAAACCAAGGGTCATATTTGGGCCAGAGCAGAAACTCCCACCTCCCTACTCCTGGGTGCACCAAGGTTCTTTGATCATGACTGGGACATCTGGGAGGACTGCCACAGGAGAGGCACTGGCATTCACAGCACAGGTCATACTGACATGGAGCTGTGCTTTATCTTCTAGACTGCAAATGAATAACCATTTAAGCATATTTGTTATTTCAACAAGGCCAAAAAGGGAACATAATTACTGTGAAAATCAGTGCACTGTGAAACCTGTAACATTTAAACCCAACCTTAAAGATTTTCATCTCATTACACTTCCAGGAAGTAAAAAGGGGCAAGTGAGTAGTGCAGAGGCCAGCTGTGGTGGCACACAATTCTGTGTTGTAAATCTCTGCAATATATTTTGTAAACATCTACCTGCCCTCCTTCCCTGTCATTTTCTCCTTCACTACTTGATTCCTCTTTGAGCATCTGAAGAGACTGCCTGACTTAAACCAAAGAAATATTTCGTAACCCTTCCAGGCCTCAGAGGATGTCAGAGTACTTTTAACTTTTCTACTGTCTTTGAAGAGGTGATGTATCGCTGGGACCATCCTCTGGCTCACAGCCCTCAGAAATGCCAGGAAAACCCTCTTTGGTAAGGAATTCTGTACTGCATGTTCAATCCAGCGTGCCTGTCCAAGCAGTGTTGCCCAAGCTGGTGTTCGCCATGCCAGAACCTCCTTTCAGAACCAGGACCCACTGGAACTCACCACCATGGGGCTGCCTAGGACAGGAAGAGCAACACTTTCTGCTCTGAGCCAGCATGAAATGGATCAGAAAAGCTGCTGTGACTCAGCTAAAAGAAATACCTTGCAGGAAAACTGATGGCATCCAAAAGGCTGACAGCAAAATCTGACTCTTCTCTCAGACATCCCAGGTGCTTCACTGCAGACCTAGTGAGAGGGAATCTGATCTATTCATACATGTGGCAGTCAATAAATGATGTTAATCAGCCTGGAAGGCAAGAAATGCTGAATGTGATGCCAGACACTGCCTAATGCTGCCTCTGCCAGGGACACAGAGGGAAAGCAGGAAAACTCTACAGGACCCACAGGGCCTGCAAAAAATAGATCAGTGTTACATAAAGTCTACATACAATTATTCAGGCTTTGTCTACTTGATGCATTTGAGCCCCAGGTTGGAACAGTGCTTAACCCTGTCCAGTCAGAGCCAGCAGTGAATTTGGAGGCAGCACCTCTGAGCTATCCCCAGTCAGAACAAGGGTACATTGAGTAATCGAGCACAACTGCAGACCTGATTCCTAATTTGTCACACAAGGTCAAGATACGGCAGCACTTCAGAAGGACTTTCAAGCAGTAGCTGTTCCTTTCCAGAACGTTGTATATTCTTACAGAAAATGCAGCCACAGGCAATATACAAACCAAATAGCAGCTGCTGTGTGCTCAGCAGTAGTCCAGGCACCAGCAAGCACAGGGCTATGGAGACACAGAGCTTCAGAGATGTGTCCTCCTACTTTATTCTACATGAATGCAATCCACATAATCAGAAATAATAGGGAGCCCAGTTTAGTGAGTTAGTTGCTGCACAAATACCCAGCAGAGGCTGTCCCTGCCTGTTCTCACCAGTGACACACTGATGTCCTGTAGCACTGCACCCTGGAGCTGTCCAGGCTAGCTCTGGTCCCACACTCCAGCTGGGATAGGGGTGAGTTCCTGCACCCAAACACTGTGCCCCAGTACCAAAGCCAGCTCAGGCCTTGATGCAAGACATGTTTCCAGCTATGTGATATTCACTGAATGTGTGCAATTCAGCCCCTGAACATGTCCAAGGGGGCTCATTGCTACAGACACACTTCCTTTGCTGTCCAAAGGAAAGAAATCAGTTAGGACAAGGCTGCTGCTACATGGACAGCATGCGCAGCTGAGGAATGAGACCTTCTTTCCCAAGAGCTCTTTGGAAGCAGACAGCAAAGCACAGGCCAGGTGAATTGTGGTGGCAGCAAGCTCCTCTCTTACTGCTGCTGTTCCCCTTGGATTTTCTCCATTCTAAGATGGGAGCTTAGGAGAAATGGTGACTGCGAGCAGGCTGCCACCACAGCAGCCTTTAACCTGCACATGGGAGGCAGGCAGGAGTAGGCCAAGGGCACACAGCTGTCCTCCAAGTCCCCACATGATTTAGGATGGGCACCTTGGTTTGTATGCCATTATTTACAGCAGCACGACCTGCCAATACCATAGATCTTGCTACAACTACAGGCAATAGAACAGGCAATGAGGGCATAGCTTAGCAGCACTGGTTTCCAGAGGCACCAATAGCCATTCACTCCTCAAAAATCAGTCCATTATTTTAGTTCCAGAAATGCATTCCAGGTGTCACGCTCCTTTGGTAGCACAAGAGTTGTATTAAATAAATTGCACTAGGCCTTGTAGGCCACAGCCAAAAGGGCTGCTCTGAGTCAGCCAGCCCAGCATCAGTTCCCCTCTGCTCCTGTCCTTTGCTCTTCTGAAGTGCAGTAAATAAAACTTGCTGCACTGCCAACATTTAGCGGTTGAAACTACTCAGCAGAAAACCTGCACCAATATTGCCTCCACTTTAATATTTTTCCCTTTTTTCCCTCCCCGAGGGATCTCAAGGTCACCACACCCCTCGTGTCCTGGTGCTACAGGCACAGAGAAGCACACTTGTAGGAATGCAGATGTGTAGCAGAGCTGGTTTGGCTGTTCCAGCTGGGCTGGAACTCACACCTCAGAGGAGCTTTCAGACAATACTACAATGCAGAGATACAGACATCTGGGGATGGACAGCATGAACTTTGGGTATTTGAGAGCCAAGGAAGAGAAAAATGTCTGTGGTATTCCCACTGACTTTCCAGTTCCCTTTGAGGAAATAATTATTACCACAATCAAGAGAGTAAATTCCAAACTGAAAGAGATCTGTCACCCCTCATGGACACCAAAACAGGCAGGACCAAACTTGAGGCAGCAGTTTGACTCTTCAGCTTCGCTGCTCATATGCCATTCACTCCCTCCTCCCTGATCCACAATTTTACACAGCAAATACCTCCGCCTTTCCTGTCCAGAGCTCCATTCCAATTAGCTGTGGACTGCAGGGACACCACTGCAGCTACATCAATATAAAACGGTGTAAGAGAAGGGAGAACCAGGCCCTTTGTCTTTAAAAGCTCAACACTGGCCTTAGTGATTTGCATGGGCAGTATTTTCCCACTTAATCCTCTTCACTGTAATTCAGAGAAGTAAAGCAAACACTCTGCAGAGGTAGTAGCTGAGTTTGGCCATTATTTTGTTAACATATGCACATATATGTTATTAACTCAATACACAATCTTTATTCTGTTATTTTAAAAGAGGAAATAGCTGCAACCTGCATCAAAAATACCTTTCACAAAATACCTTTCACTGTAAAAAACAAAGAACACTCTCCAGATAGTAGAGGAAACATCACAGGCTACAACTTTTCTAGAATCACACACCAGTTTCCCTGATCATAGTAACTCTTTTGAACCCTCACACAATCCAGGGATCTGCACACTGCTTCCAGTTCCCCTTCACGGAACACATGGTAATAGCGGTGGAAAACAGGACTGAGTTCTTGCGATTCCCTGTAGCCAGCTGAAGCCAACACTGTATCAACACTTTCCTCTTTTTTTTTAGTACCACCTTTCAGGTGCCAGGGAACCAGCAAATCTTGAGAGTGAAAGGAGGTTCTGTTAGTGTGAACAGGCAGTCTGAAGTCTGCTTCTGGCTTGGCACCACAGCTTTCATCATTCAAGTCATCAAGGAGTTTGTCAGACCATGCTGAGTCTTGGCTGCTGTTATCAGACCCTCGGTCACTAAGTGGTCCCTGGGCTGAGCCAGTATTAATTTCCTTCTCTTTGTTTTTACTACCATTCTTTTCCTTAAGGTATTTAGACTTCTGGTTTTTGTATTCTTGTTCCATTGCCCAGACGTAAATGAGTGCCGTTCCACCAGGTCTTAGAAGCCGAGCTAGTTCCTGGATAGTAGCCAGTCTCCGCTCCTGGAAAGGAAAAGCAAAAGTGTGAAGCTTGTACATAAACAAAAAGCCAGGAGAATGGAATGGCAGCAATTCCTCCTCACCCAAGATACAGTAAAACTTGAAAGGAAGGTATTTTTTCCCGCTATTTATTTTCATTCATAATACAGCCCATCATTGTGTGCAAGCCAAGACGTTTTCCTAAACACAATTTCTTCATCAAGACATCATTCATGTCAAGCACTGGAACAGGCTGTCCAGGGCAGTGGTGGATTCACCATCCCTGGAGGTATTTTAAAGACCTGTAGATGTGGTACGCAGGGACATGGTTTAGTGGTGAGCTTGGCGGTGCTGGGTTAACAGCGGTACTTGATGATCTTAAAGGTCTTTTCCAGCCTCAATGATTCTACTATTCTCTTTCCATTTGAAAATAGTTCTCTGCTGACCAGGATTTCTAGGATATATCAGCCCACCTGGGAAAGACAGGCACCTTTTCAAGAAGGTGATTCAATATTTAAAATCCCAAATTCAAATCTACCATACCTGATGATGCACAGGTTAAGTTTGCAGCAGAAGGGGTCAGACTTACAGCTTACACACAGGTCCTCTGACCACACAAACAAAGATATGTCAGCCTTCTCCAAAATACAGTTCCTTCTACTTTTTTGTACCGGATTTGGAAACATTCACTGCATTTCTGGTATGGAAAGATCCATGGGGCCCCTCTAAGATGGTCTGGAAGCTTGTTACCGTGGCACAGTTCCTGGCAGCAGAACCTTAGCCAGCCCAGAGATATAGCAGACTGGTGAGTACTCTCCCTTTTGTTTGGAGATGAACAACAAATGCACTGATTAAAAAACCCAAAATCACAAGATCTGGCCAAGAGCGCTAGAACTGAGCCTGGAAACAATGTATCTCTTGACTCCCAAAGGAGAGCTCCCTTCTCCAGTGCCATTAATTACAAGCACACGAAAAGGAAACCCAAACATCAGGACCAAAGCTTCAGGGGGAGCAAAAACATCTGAGCAGCAGAGGAAGAATGTCAACAGAATGTTCACAGCAAGGAACAGAAAGGAATAGCAGTAGCACAACAGCTTAACTCTGCTCTGACAACTGCTCTGCAGTCTTAGCAGCTCTGTACAGCAACACAATAGTACAGGGGAGCAGAGAGAGGGGTGACTTACTGCTGTTGAGAAGTGGTGGATTACAGCAATGGAGATGCAGGCGTCACAAGAACCGCTGCGGATTGGCACTGATAGGGCATCACAGACAAAAGCCTGAAAATGTTTTTCTCCACAAATATCCAGCAGGTTTTTACTGCGATCACAGCCAACCTAGAACAGAAAATGTTTCATTAAGCTTTTTGTAAGAGGATAATTACAAGACTGGAATATGATTTTCATTTGATGGTTACAGTAATAGTCATCACAATCTCCTACCGAGGGAACACAATTTAAAATCAAAACAAGAACAAGTGTGAGAAAATAGCCTTAAGAGCCATATACAGTTCCCAGGTATAGACAAAAACAAAACAACCCTGATGCTTACTTAAAACAAAGATGAAAGACTGGATATTAGATAGCTCATTATAGCACCCTGATTTTGAACCAGCTTAAGACAGACCAGGTTTCAACCTAACTTTTCTTCAAAACCCATTCAAGGTGTCTTGAAACGAGCAAAATGAGAGGTGACCTAACCTCAGCATTTTCTTTTCAACTGCCATTTGTAACTTGACAACATTTGCAGTACCATATACTGAACTCACAGAAGCTGATCTACAAGTATAAACAACTATACAGTGACTTCGGTGGCATCACCAAAGTATGACATACAGCTTCACTCATCACCTAAGTTTTGTCATTTCAGTGTAAGTAAGGAAGTGCTCAGATACCTTCCTCTTACCCCTCAGTATCACAAAAATTTTAAGCACAACATAATTTTCCAAGGTTCTGTACAGTCCAGTGAAGTGACCCCTAGGATCATTTCAGAATAACTCATAGAACATTAATTTTTTTCTCCGTTAAACCCTGCCCAGCGTCCACATCAAAGGCACAACTTATCATCTTTGAAAAATCAGCACCTAGAAGTGTTTTTTACATGCTTGCATAAAAGCAATAAATCTAAACTGATCAAGACATCTTTGGGAAGAAATAAAATGAGGCATGCGCCACCCTTGTTTTCATGTCTGCCATGCACACTGAACACTCAAACCAAAGTCCTGCTACCAGGTTGTGTATCAAACTTTGCATGTATGAGAATAATAAATTTATTTGTTTTCAATGACCAGCAACAAGTTGATAGCAGAGAACAGGTTCAGAATCCTAAATACTTACTGTTGACAGTGTTTACTGCATTTGACACAGAAAGAATACTAAACAGTCTTTGATGCAAGAAGAATAGCAAACAACTTGCCCTGCTTAATCAACCCAGAAGAGACAACAGTGCCACTAAAATTAAAAACCTCTTTTGCAATGAATAATGGAAGTCTTTTTTTCCATCATAATTTTTCATTTTATCCGTTCAAATCCTTTTATCTTTCAGCATATCATCACAGTTTTGAAGAAAACCAGAATTCTGTTCCAGTCTTATTTCTTGAAAGCTTACCAGTGAGCTGCTTTCTACTCCGGTCCCTGACTTTTGATCCGAAGTAAATGAAATAGTTGTGAAAATGCTAACCTGACAATACAAGATAATCCTCCACAAAAACTATGAATATGTATATATTATCCCGTCAATTAGCAATAAACAGACCTGAAAAGATCAAACCTGACATTGCTTTCTTCACATTCATTCCTTAGTCTCTCGCATTTACTAAAGCACGGAGAGAACTGCATTGTTTATGAATAAAAAAGAAAACCCTTGTTTACTTGAACGCAAACAAATCCCCATCATTTTACACTGGCAGCCAACTGAAGTGTCTTTAAATTACTCTGACAACCTGCATGTTAGTGATTGCACACCTCATTACCGGTACCTTTAACTACTCCTGCAATTAAGACACTGGCTTGCAGTACCTAATGATAAAACTCAAAGGACCAAATTCACTGCTGGCAGGAGGAGGAAGAAAGAAGAAGAATACTTTGCAGCTTCCACTGGTGGCAAGCTTTCCCAGAAAGAATTGCTTTGGCCCTCCATATCTAGAGTGAAAATGGGCTGGATAATGGAACACAATCCCCCGTTCCCAAAATGACCTTGAAAAGGACTACAATGTATGTTGATGAAATCCAGTGAACTGAGAATGAGAACAAAAGCATGATTGCCAGAATGCAAAGTCCTCATTTGCATCTAAATGATATCAAATATTATGAAGTCAGGTTTACTGTATTGACATACTTTCTAAAGCAAATGTACATCCAAAGCAAAAAGACACTGCTTTGCAGTGAAAATGGAGACCTTGAAACAGAACACTTTGAACACGCAGCTGCTCTAAAAATGGGTATATGGCTAAAACTTTACGTGGTTTTAAATGTAAACATGACAATAGGTGCTATACATATATGCATAAATGGTGAACACAGGGAGTCACCACAGATGCCTGGTACTGAAGCTAGGCAACTTTAGCATCCTTACTAGAATTACCTCTAAGTGATATTTCAAAATAATTATAACCACAACATTCCTGCATTTTCTAACTTACGAGAGACAGGCATTCATTAAAAACCAAAATACATTCGTTTCAGTCACTTAGAAAACAATAAGGTAGCAAAAAGCAGATAAGCTTACTGGTGCAATACCAGCTTACAGCTGGAAAATTAGCCTGTGGTTTTTATGAGTATAGAAACATTTACAGCAAGGGGCAGAGATACTAAACTCAACTTTTCCCAGTTCTGTTACTAACTGATTTTTACATTCTAAAGCATGCAGAAGCTTTGATGTGATGAAACTCCATCTACAGAAGAGTTCAAAGGACTGTTTTAACTGAGAACAGGTTTCTCTCTAATGAAATATTTAAATAATAAATAATAAATATTTAAAACAACTCTCAAAATATAGCTGGAAAGCTTTAATTTTTGCCAGTTCATATCTCTATTTTTGATGCTCAGCACAGGGTATTTATCATCTTTGTTGACATCTCTTCTAGAAAAGTGGAGAAAGGCAGATGAATTACTATTAGTTCCAACAGAATCTAGTACATCTCTTGGTGAGTCAAGCTGTATGTATACATTTTTATGGCTTTCTATTTCTTATTATCTATGATTCTTCTCAATCATTTCTTATACCTGTTTTCTCAGCTTTCCAAATCAAACTTCTTGCTGAAACTCCACAATTTCTCATATATATCTCAAATAGCATGGCTGATTATTCAGCTGAATCTACCTCAGCAAGTCCACCTCTCAGCAAGTTGCTCCACACTTTTCAGTATTCCCATAAAGGAGGCTGGCTTCTCAGGCTTCTCAGATTTTGCTCCAGACACCCATTCCCACATCCCTGCCTTTTTTGGGCAGTACCTCCACCCCTTTCTTCACCACTTTTTGTGATGTAAACAACAGTTCACAGGAGCTCTAGAGTGGCCACTGATGGGTACTGTGACTGAAATCCTCTTGGATTTCAGGCACTGATTTTCAGTGTGTAAGAATAAATATTAACTGCATCCAACTGTTATTTTAAGACAGGAAATCTGTATTAGTATGAAGGCCTGTAACTCTGTAACTGGAACCCAAACACACACAAAACTTAGGAAAGGGGCAAAGGTCTGTCACCATTCTCTGGGCACACTGGATAATGCAAAACCTTAGACAATCAAAGTATCAAAAAAAATAAACTACCAAGACAGAAGAGGAGAAGGGAGGGAGAAACAAATATAACACCCGTGACTTGTCTGAGTTTGCAACAGATCTGTACTGGCTTCCTGTAAATGGATAACAGGCAGTTATGCCATCCTGCTCCTTGATGTTCCCATGTACCTTCACCTCCACCTTTTCAGCAGGGCACAGCTAAAGTAGATTTTATAAAATCTGCTTAATGCAGTGGTTTGGCATAGATCATTAGGGGGCAAAATACACTAATAAACAGCTTGCTTTGTAATGATGCTGCCAATCTCCAAAAGATAAATCCTCTTGCATGCTGAAAAAAAGATAGGTAAAGACAGGTTGAGATTACCCACCACTACGTGTTTTCTTCCTACATTATCTCATTATAACTAACTCAGCCTGGTAGACTTAGTTCATTTAACTATCTGGGAACCTGATTTATTCAGCACATTACGAAGCGATGAACAAAATGACATCTAATTCTGAAATCCAGCCACCAAATGGAATTATGTGGCCCTCCAGAGAAATGCCTCAGCTATAACTAATAGCATGAGAAGCTCAAGAAACCAAATTACATTCCAGCAAACAATTAGTCTGAGTCAGGCTTTCAGCATTCCTTTCATGCAGTGTTTTGGTTTTCCATTGCGTATAGTCAGGGTGTCTCTGAAAGCCAAGTGCTATGCCTAAGACCTGGAGTTCATTTCTCAGTGACAAAGCAAGAGAACAAAGTTGAGCAATTCAGCTTTCATTCTGGTTTTGTGCTGATCTTGCCCAGTTCCTTCTGAGCTCTCTTCCCAGATCTCTCACCCATTTAATGATTCTTAGTCATTGAGAGAAAAGGGCAGGAAAGGTTAATCAGTGTCAGCCTTCAATTGCTAAGATATGGTGAACTTACTCCAGGTATATCTTTACTAATTGGTTTTGTCCCTCCTGCTTTTACCCACTACTAAAAAGTCCTTGGGAGAGGAATCTATTCCCAATCTGTACAAACCCAGTGCAACTAAAACCCACCCAATTTTATGCAACCATACCACAGTAAATATTCACTCTCCCTCTTCCCCATAACCTGGAAAAATCAAATTTTTATATAGTTCTAGGAGAGTGCAGTTTGGGACAATAATGCAGAAAACAGAGGTGCACATCTCAGAGCAAAAGGGGGTCTTACAAGGTCTTGTGGAAGACAAACTATGTTACCAATTACCTCTGAATGACACATGACAGAAATAGGAATGACTGTACCAAAGCAAATAATTTTGGCTCCTCTACTGCCATTTTTTTTTCCTATCATCAGTACTCTGTCAAGTAATTTCTTTACACAAAAAGAAAACTTATCTACCCTATGGCATTTTCAGTTATTTGCCACTAAATTTCCCCCAATTTATCACTTCAATTAAAAATGTAACTCACAAATTTGAAATACTTCGATGACTTTTCATTCATGCTCTAGCCCTGCGAGGATGCTGAACATTCCTGCAGACTTACACATCACCTCACCTACCTGAACACTGGAAACAAGGAGACAAAGGTAAAGTCCATAGAAATTCATGAGATCACTGCAATAACATCAATGAAACCCCTGTGGTAATCAGGGGAATGGCTAAGGCTGAAACACGTTGTTCCATAAAAACAAAAGCTCTGCTTACAGATGTGAATATTAAGCTTGAAAGCACTTAAATAAAATCTGTTAAAAGAATTCCCACAAATGAGGTTGAGTGGGGAGAGAATTGTGGAAAAACAACACTGAAACTGTGTCTCTTTTTTTGCATTTATTTTAACAATAAAGAGGCAGGCGAGACAAAAAGAGAAAAAGTCATCTGCAACTCTATTAAATTCAACCATGCTCCAGCCTTTGTGCTAGCTACATCAGACATGGATTCCATCTCCAGCTGAAACATTCTTAATCTGAATTTGTTTGTCATGGAATTGCTGCTCTCTGACTGTGTCAGAATAATGCAGGCATTACAGAACTGTCACTTTCGCTGAGTGTAGATGGACTCGTGCATTTCATTCTCACTCAAAGGATGCTCAAGTAGATAAGGCTGCATGTAATCATCCAGAGAAACTGAAGCAAGTACAATAGCAATACACAAGACCACAGTGGAGATGTTTTCAGACAGTACCTGAAGATTAAAACCATCAAGAGAGCTACCTTGGCTTTGAGCTAACATTAGGACAGCTACTTAAAGCATAAAAGTGCACAGTGACTTGTAAAGCACATTGCTTGCCTTCAGGAAGTGCTTGCCTCAGGTTTTCAGTACTTCTCAGTCAGAACACCCCGAACTACAGAGCTGTGCAAACAGTGAACTTTACCCAATCCCTACACAACTCCTAATTTCACTGTGTTATTGCTTATTATATATTTACTATATCCTGTCCTTCCCAACAGGACCTGGGCTAAGAGCTCCAATACACTGTACACAAAAAAGAGATGCAGAATTTAATAAGTGCCTGGATTTTATGCTTCCAACTAAAAAGGAGTAAATGAGGGAGAAAACTGAAGTCCTGCATCTAAAGAGCACTCCCTTTATCCCACCTGATGTATAAAACATTCTGTAATCCCTCACGCTCAGCTCCATGCCTAAACCACAGTAGATGGAATTAACAGCACTTGAGATACCTTATCAAAAGTTTAAAAACAATAAACACAATATGCACAGGGGGTTTTTTAACCACACTTTGGCTGCTACAGAAAAATAAATCTGGTAGAAACAAGGAGTCACATCCATCCTCCTGAGGCTTTGCACTGACTTGTAGATGAAAACAACCAAATGCAAAGTCTAGAGTCTATCTCCATCTAAGAACCCCTAGTTGTCACCAGTGGAAAATAAAATGTCAAGGGAGGCCAGCTGAAGCAATTCCCAGATTCTATTTTTCAACTGTTTCAACTCCTTTTTTAATAGTTTCCTCCCTTTCACTGTTATTTTTCATGTTTTTTCTTTCTCCTGCAGACACATATGAAATGAGGTAACTCCTAAAGTAACAGAGAGGAGCTGGCTTTCCTTTGACTGCCAGCCAATATGTGATTTTTCCTTTCCTTAGGTGGTTAACTGTGGGCTCCAGAAAACAGACTGGTGCTGGCAATTCCTGAACACAGCATCTTGCATTCGTTTCATTTTAAACATCTACCACAAACCTCCACAACTGCAATTTACCAAATTCATTCTAGGACCAGTTGACAATTAATAATTATACTCAGGCTACAGCAGTCAGGCATAAAGATGACTACTCATTAATTGGTTGTTCTAGCCCATAAGATCAGTAAGGGAGATGATTTACTAATATAAACAGCATTGTAAATAACAACTTATCTTTTTTAGCTGAATATAAATAGCAAGACAGAAACACTTGAAACAGACAGACAACTCCCAAGTTTTATTATTAATAATGAATGCTTTGCCCTACATTTAAGTTTCTGAGTCTGATGGATTTCAGAGTGTTTCACAGGACAAACATATGAAAGAATCAGATAATCCTGGAACAGGAGAGAGCAGATACCATAACACACTTCTCTGAGATTTAAAACAGTGGCAAGTTTGACTCTTTTTTTTTTTTCCTCCAAAAAGGTCTTTTAAATATTTGCAATGACAGCTATCTCGTGGTTCATATTTGTACATACTTCATCCCTCCCTGATAGGAAAGGAGAGAAGGAAAACCAAACTAAGTACAGACTCTGAGACAGTGGAAGAGAGAAAATGAGCAAGAATTATGTCAGAACTGTCTAAAAGTGAAGAAAAGGGAGTGAAAGGCCAGAAATCCGTACCAAAGTCAAGATTTTCCTGTGCATATGTTGGCATATTTACTGGGCCTGTGCACAGAGCCAGAGGTGGAACAGCCAAATATGACATCATTCACAAATGAGACGTGTCACCAGGTCACAGGGAACTGAAGAGGACATGAAAAATAGCATTGCCCATGGAGATTTCACCCACCCACCAACCAAGGGAAATCTTGTTGGAAGCATTCAAATTGCCCAACCATTTAATAAATTTATTCAACGACAGTGACAAAAAAGGCTAAACCATCCATTACAATTTTTCAATCCACTGCACCCATTACTATTTTTCTTAACGTATTTTGAATTACAAAGCAAAAGTGGCTTTGAAAAAAAGAAAAAGGCAATGCACATAATGAATTCAGGTGGAAACTTAAGACAATTGGTAAGTGATCTTGGATCAGGAGATAGCTTTCTGTTCTTGGCATTCTTTCAATGCCAACCTGAACCTCCAATATGCTACAAGTGCATAATGTAACAAACAGCAGAACCAGCCAAAACAAATGACAGTAGCTACTACTTACCATGTACAAATCCTCCCTGATGCCGAGGTACTTCCCATTACCACAACCAATATCAGCCACTATTGACCCTGTTGGCAGGGACCTGAGAAACTCAACAATTCGGGGCCATGGGCTATGCCTGGTACTGCTGAAGTGTGTGGCAATCTCTTCATATACCTTGTGCACATATTCTTGCTCCAGCTTTGAGGCCTCCATCTCATTCTGGGGAAATGAAGGTTGCACCAGTCTCTGCTGTCCTTTCTGGCTGTCACAGACAGATGGGTAAACTAGATACAGCAACAGATACAAAATATTATTTTTTAAGCAATTCCTCATTGATTAAGGATATTTAGCAAAATTAAATTAAAAGCAAAATATTAAAACATAAAAAATGTTTCACTCCTCCTTTACCTTTTAAAAACTGAAACGCAGGTCAAACTGCAGAAGTGTTTATGACCTGAAAACAAGTAACCTACCCACATGTACCAGAGGCTATTTGCCCTGATCATCAATCTGCTATGTTAATGATGTTTATGTTCTCAAAACTGTAGTGCCCCCAATGCCAAAGACTACGACATCATCGCAATTCAGCCTCTGAAATTCAGTTCTAAGGGCATAAATGGACCTCAGTTACATGTGATCATTGAGCCATCTGTCTATTATCTCTACTGCCCTAAGGCACTTCATAGGGCTGTCACTGCATATACGACTCCTCCTTCTTTAATGACTTACTTTCTTAAAACCAGAATTTATTTTCTCAAAACTACAGGCCCTTTCAAATAAATAAAGATCACAATTGAGGAAACCCTGAAGAATATTAGTTTTTTCTATTTTGTTACACGATTAAGCACTTGAAATGCCAATGAAACACATGACTCTGGATTACTTGCCTGGCTCTGGAGCAAGCCAAGTGCCTTCCTGTATGAAGAAACTCCAGCAACCACATGAATGCAATCAATTCAAGCCATATAGTATTCTATGAACCATCCAGGAATAGTTAAGAGGACTGCCAAAACTATCCAAAGGGATCAAATTATTTGTTCAAAACAAAAAAAGCTACCTAATGGTGATAAATAACCATTTTGACTTGAAGGTTGCCTCAAGACACTTACTGCAATTGCAAGGGTTTCTCCTCACTTTCCTGAAGGTAAATGATGTCCTTGTTTCCCTTCGATTTAATGTTAAATCTCCAACATCAGCAGTGATTGTTCTAACTTTTTGCTCAAGCTCTGATGCTTGAATAATATCATATTTTCTGGGTGTGATCCTAAAATAAAGCAGCACAAAATAAAGGAATAATTCAATTTGCACTAGAAAAAAATCCAGTCCATCTTTGTAAGAAGGTAATTTTTACACTCTGAGAGAAATGTGATTACAACATCCTACTTAACATACTTTTGCCTCTCAGTTTTCAAGTTATTCAATTTCAGAGAGAAAAGAGATGACACAAACTAATGACATGAACTAAAACGTTGTTTAATTGCATGTAATTACATTTCCCTTCCCTCCCTCCATTTTCTTCTATAAAGTTTATTTGTCTAGTACTAAATTTTTTTTATATATTTATTTTTGTCCTGGTTTTGGCATCTGTGCTAACAGGAGCAATGCTGTGTTTTGGATTTAGCAAGAGAATAAGGTTGGTAACACACTGACGTTGCAGTGGTTTCTCAGTAATGCTTACTCTAAGTGAGGACTTTTCAGTTTCCCGTGCTCTGCCAGTGAGGAGGAGAAGCTGGGAGGGAGCATGGCCAGGACAGCTGACCCAAATTGGCCAGAGGGATATTCCATAGCACAGAGCATCATGCTTAGTGTATGAACTGGGGGGAGTTGGTCAGGAGGCACCGATCGCTGCTGGGGACAGGCTGGGCATCAGTCAGTGGGTGGTGAACCACTGCATTGGGCATCACTTGTTTCTCTTGGGTTTTGTTCCTCTCTCTCATTTCCTTTTGTTACTATTACTAGGACTTCCCAATGTCAAAAATGAAATGCTGCACACCCTCTTGTTTGGCACAGTGTTTTTACTATTGCAGTGCCAAGAACAGAGTTTTGCCAGCTTACGCATCCAAATATGAAAAACATGACTAATGAGCATCAGAAAAGTCAGAATTTTACTTTCACCTATGAGTCAAAAAGAGCATACATCTTTCATCCTCCTTGATGACAATGCATAGCTTATTTCTAAACCATGTGTTTCTCTTTCAGAGAGAACTGAACAAAAATGCTTCTCATGTGCACTTTGTTAATGGGGTCAAAATGAAGTCTCTATTTCCTTGGCATCCAAGCATACACACTGAAAACATGTCCAGAATGATTTCAAAACTGACTCTTTTGCTCTTATAATCTGACTTCTGAGGAGTAGATAAAAGGCATCAAAAATGTCACTAAATGCATTTTGACATTATGTACACAAGTGAATTAGCTACAACTTCTCGCTGGATGATTTTAATTTTGACTACAATATGACATTCCAGTGGCATGATGGAAAGCCTTCTCCAGTTGAGTATCTTGACCCACTACTGCTTTTAAAAGCATATAGAAAAACTATATTTAGGAAAGGTGGACAAGAACTGGCATGGGAATCACTTGCACATGAGTAGAAAGATCTGGGATCTTCATTTTCCATGCTGTTTAGTAATTGGTTCTCAAAAGACAAGCATCACTTGAAAGTACAAAGGAGTTAAGTAATAATCTCATTGCAGGTTTTAATAGACAGGTACACTATTCCAACTTGAATGGCTGCTGGCCAATAATGCAAGTGCCCAGCATGCATCCTTCCGCCTCCTGGGAGTGTGGCTGCCCAGGGCTGGCTTGGAAGGAACAGAGCTGGTAGCCCTGGAGACAGCTGAGGCCTCAGCAAGAGTGAGCCCTCCTTCCCCTGGGAGCTGTGTTGAAATGGAGGCTGTCCCACTGGCCCTTGTTCCAGCTACAGCCCCAGATGGCATCCCCAGCTCTGTCTGTGCGCGGCCTCTGCCTTGACCCCAGGGCTGGTGTTCCAACCCAGCCTCAGCCTGGCCCATGGAGCTGCCTGATGCCTGGGGACTGGCCACCAGCTCCCCTGGCCAGCAGTGTCACTGACACAGAAACTGCACTGTTCTCAGAGCTGTACATGACCTTTCCAAAAGACAACTGACAGTATTTGACAGGACAGCATAAGAAGCTTACAACGCTGGTATCCACGTTCAGTCCTATATATCAAACAAGGGAGTTCACTGCCCTGGGCCTCTATAATGATGCACATCAGAAGTAGCAAGTGCTTTTTACAACTATTCAATTTAATGAGGAAATATACAGGTGATGTAAGAGCTCTACAAAAATTAATAACATAAAAGCTATCAAGGAGTTCCTATTCACTATGGTTCATAATACATATTAACCAGCAGAATTCAAAGGCAGAAAATTTCTGCCAATAGAAGGATGTGGTGTTTAATTTACACAGAATGTAATTAATGTCTCTAATTGACTGCTGAACCAGTGACTGCTTGGGTCAAAGAAAGGAAGAAATGCTTACTATGGGCATTTCTGTCCAATGAAGGGTTGCCATATGCTCCTGAAGTGCATTTCTGTCACACTCAGAGCTCACCAACGCTTTAGCCTTTTTGCCAATTTCAGCACTCCAATTGTGTCTCCCAATGGTGCATGATTTAAAAAGCATGTATTTAAATTCTACAATAAGCAGAGTTCCAAGACAAATTTCAAGAAATCTGTTCCCAGCATCCCAAAACTGCTCAATGCAGTCATACCAGCAGCTAAAGTGTCCCTAAAGCAGCTGGCAACAGCACAGGAAGACTCCCCTCTGCCTCAGGCTCCCAGTGCAGGGGAAGTCAATCTCTTAAACTAGCCCCTCTCTCAAGCCTTTGGCATGTGTGATCCAATGGGAAAAGTTGTGGGCTGAAAAGAGAGAAAGGGAATGGTGACACTAATTGCACTACAATCAATTCTTTGCCAGCTCAGAGTCACTGAGAACTTTCACACACTGCAGATGTGAGAGCGATTTCTGACCGAAAGTTCACTTGTGACAGCAGCAGGAAACTGCACCTCAGGGACTGGCAGTTAGCTTCCTAAATCCCCAAGTTTTTCAATTTAACCTAAGCAGCATCTGAGCAGCAGAGTGAATTTGTATATTAATTATGAAACTTGACAAGTTCTTTCAGGCAATTTTAAATACAGAATGTCATTAATAAAGCAAACAAACAACATTTATTATTCCTCTGTTATCAGCAATGCAGGGACTCCTACACATACCCATGTGTCCACAGGTATCTGGATTCTCCAGTCATCACCAATAAACTGCATCGGGGCAACATAATTGCCACTGTACGGCCATCAGGGTGTTTGAAATCCATCACAATCTAAAAAGAAACAAGATCAGTCACCACAAATGAGCATGACTAACAGAGCTTCATATACAAGCCAGGTATTCTCAAGTCCTAGCTTTGTTTGTCTCTCTAATGTGTTCAACCAAATATTGCTATGAAACAGCTACATATTTCCTAGGGATGCAAAAGTCTCCAGGTCTCCTGTCCTAAAGCTCTCTCCCTTTCAGCACTATGTTCAAATCTCAGGCAGTCACAAATATACGTATAGAGAGATAATTAGAACTATATATCAATTTGTTTTCACAATAAAAACTTTGTAAGAACAGTAACACTGTTCAATCTCAGTGTATACGTGTGAGGCAGGGAAGGACTGCCATCCCTCAACTACAGGCAGCTGCATGAGGGGAAGAGAGGGCTCATTTGTTGTATCTCAAGCATCTGAAAGTTATGTACCGAGACTAAGGCCATCAGCTGCTGTCTTTTTGTGATGTCTACGCAGAGAGAAGTTTCTCCACAGGATTATTCATCTTAGTGTAAAATGTAGAGCTAAGTGATGTGGAATGACCCTATGCTCTCTGGAAATGCCTATCCATTCACAGCAGATGAGCTGAGACAATTAACTCAGTAGATACATAACATTCAGATAAGCAGTATTAGGTGAGAGAAATCATTTCCAACCTGCCCACATTCTTGGAGATTTCAAGCACAACAAGCATATCCCAAGATCCTGACTAACATGCCAACTACCAGACCATCCTTTTATTATCTTCCATCTGGCTTCCAGCCATGGCAATATACTGAGGTAACGCTTTCAGCTTTATTCCAATTTCACAGCCCAGATGGCAGTGGTACATTTTGCTTCTGCTTGGGCTAGGAATGTTATCCTTTTACATTTCCCAAATGAGAGAAACTCTTGCTGTGGAAAATAAGGAATAGGTCATCTAAGCAAGCCAAATGAGTTACAGAAGACTTACCGAAAAAGAGAAGTGGTCAAAAACTATTCAAATCAGCAGTTCCTGGTGCACTGGAGAATCAGCACCATGAAAATGCTGCCATTTGATTTGTAACCTACTAAGTATGCATTTTAAAAGCAGACTTACTCCAGTACGCCAGATTGAAACAAATTAGGCAGTTCTACTTCTGTGTACAGATGCGTAGACAAAGAAAGAACAGTAGTGCAACAATCAGTCATTCAGCACAAAAACACAGCAAGACAGAGACTGAATAAGCAAGACTCTTAAACACTACAAATTGCCACTAACAACAATTACTATTTAATGTTGTGCACACTGAAGCGAAGCACAATGGCATTTACGTTTTTAGGAAAAAAATTATTTATGCTGTACTACCACTCACATGGAATGACACAGTTTCTTCTCCTGTTGGGCTATCTAAATTTAAGGCAGGAAGTTACAAGGGTGACAAACAGCAGGGCTGAAAAGGGTGGACAGATATCAGGGAAGAGGAATAAAGCATAACTATAAGCTCGGATTAACGATCATGAAACATTTCAATAGCTACACAAATAGATGAATGGCAGCCACTTGCTACTGTACTCCCTCCCCTGCACTTTGCAATTTCTTCTAGGAAACCACAAGGAAGCATGGGCTGAAGAAGGAGAAAATACAGTGGGCTTTACAAATCTGATGGGGATCCTGTTCTGTGAGGCACAAGTAGCAGCAAGTCTCTGTAAAAAGATGCAGCTATGTGGCAAGGCAAATAAATAAAAAATAAAAACTAATCAGAACCAGCAAGTAAGGAAAGAAAAAGAATGAAAAGAAAAGAAATGGGGAGTGAAGTGGTAGGATGAAATGGGTGAGAAGATGCCTCAGTCTAACTTTTGCCTCTCTAGCTCACTGCTGCTGGGGACAGGTGTGAGGAGACACACAAGACAGAGACTGGGTTCTTCAATAGTATGGCAGAATAAACTGAACACAAGAATGTCCAGACTCCTTCCTGGAAGGAATCCCATTACCCCATCAGTCCTCTTTCTGAGTCAGTAGTAACTACAAAGCTCTGTTCTTGTGGATGATATTAAAGAACTGGACTTTTTCCATGAATCAGTGAGGAGACCTCTACTGGGTCCCCTGCATTTCCAGTTCCCATCTCCCTCCAGGGCATAAAAGAGGCACCCTGTTCCCTTTCACTTCCATATGCCAGGCTGGTGACTCCATATAAAGTAGTGGGAAACAACAGCACCTCCAGCTCCCTGCCTTCTCTGCTGTTTTACCTCATTCATCTTCAGCTCCTTTCCCCTCACCATCTGTGTGGTCCCAGTCTCTCCACAGAAGATGCTCCTCAAACCCTGTCCTGTAAACAACTGTGCATCCAAAACAACAGAGGTTCAGAGTGCTCTACAGGTAGGTGACACGTTGGGAATGAGAGGCCACAAAACAATCCCTGGCAGCTGGATTTTCAGGCAGCAGTGGCAGTAAAATAGAGAAGAGAAGAGCATGTTTCCCTGGCTGAATTTCAACTACACTGACCCGACAAGAAAAAACAGAATTTCTGATGGTGCAGAATTTGAGGCTGAAAACCAAGAATTTATCCTGGCAATATCTAGTCCTCACCAGAACAGAATCCCAGCTTCTGTACTGTAATCTCACTTTGTGTGGCTGCTCCCCATCTAACTGAATTTCATCCTTATGAGAAGCTGTGATGATTTGTGAAGGAAAATATAAATAAAGAATTAATTTACTAGCAAATGGGCAATGACATCAAGTAATTAGCAGTAATTAAAAGAGTAAAAAATCCAAATCCAAAACTGACTTTTGCTTATGAAGCGGACTGAGGTCCTCAGCTAGAATATATTAAAATATTGCACTGATCTATTAACAACAAATTTGACATTGCAACTGAAACAGAAAAAAATTTAAGGAAAATCTGAAGAAAATTAGTGTAATTCCTATGCTTCATTCCTTTACCCAGACTAACTGCACCTGAATGATTAATAAACCAGGCAGGAGTACCTCTTCTATTCTTTGTTTACAGCACAGTAAAGAACATTTAACCCTGAAGGATTTTTGAAGAATTCTGGTCTTATCTCTGGCAAGTCTGTTACTGACTGAGGTAGGTAACATTCCCACACTCCTCTGTGTGTCTTAATCCTGGCAGAGCATTCTCAATTGTCACTGTCAAACACACAGAAGATTAATGCATTTGGTCCTCTTTTTAATTTACTAAGGACTTACAATCAATAAAGCAACTTTGCCACTGCTGAATCAATCTGCTTCATGACAGCTTTGCTCCACAGGAGCTATTTCCAATTACTATTTTTGTTTTTACCTATTTTCTTTTTTCTCTTAGATGGCAGAGTCAATAAAGATCAAACTGCCAGCTAGCTCATGGTGCATCATCCAAGGATTACAATCAAAAAATAAAAACAGTGGGTGCTATATAACTTTTACCATTTTTACTTCTACTGTGGAAAAAGTGTGCCTTTAAATATAGCAAAAAAAAAACCTTAAAATAAACAAACAGCTAATATCTACTTGTGGTTTTAAATAACTCATCATGATGCCAAGTTATTTCAGAGAGAGTGTTCATGACAGGGGAGCACATGAAGGAGTAAACAGCTTTCAAGGATGGCTAAACATCAGAGCAAAGAGACACCCACATCACGAACATTGTTCCTGTGGCATAAAAGATGGCAAAGTGCAAAACTCACACAATAATCCAACATAAGAAGGGAATAAAGTATCTTTTTCCTAACACCTCAGGTGCAGAAGTCTGTACCACCTTTCAGTGCAGTGGTACTGTACTGCATGAAAGAGTAGGAGGATGAAGGTGAATGACTGGTCTATCAAATCAGTAAAGATTCAAAGGCAAAATAATGCAACAGAGCTATAAGGACAATGTCAATGACAATGTCACAGCTGCAGTGGGGAATGACAATTATTTTTTTTAAGCTTTGTCTCTGATGCAATTTGTATTTTATGTTAATAGACTACCTTAGACAAAACATATTCTAAAGCTAAAAAAAGTAAAATGTGGAATGCTTCTCAAGTCTCTGACATTATTTACTGAATTTTCAGAGAGCAAAGACAGATTATCAGCCTACATAACGGTTTCCTACATGTAAAACAGATGAAAAATGATGTCTACTTCAAAGACAGCTGAGAGGTTTAAAGCCCACACACAGAGCTTGAACAACACAGTGGGGCTCCATGCAGAGACAAGAGACTGCTGGATCACACAGGACTGAGGTGATCAATTGCTATCACACAGCACCTTTCACTGCAAAAACCATGCTAAATTCCAAGATTTGGGATTCAGAAAATGCTGAATTTTAAAAGGAAAGCAATCAGGATTATCTTTCCTGAATAATCCACATCATAGCAAATTTACCTTCTGTAATATATGCAGATATTTACATCCTGTATCATGTTCTCTGGCCATACTTCAGAAAACGAGTGCAGCATTGACAATCGTGATGATGAACTAATTCAGTACTGCCTTTCTCAAAAATCTCTCAACACATGTGCAGGCCTCCCCCATATCAGGTTTATACCAAAGCATACCATCTCTTGCTAAGCCTGTTTATCCAGTTAGGCACTATGGTGATGTTACTCAGATGCTTAATATACTTACTAGGCGTTCTTTCTGCAAAAACTGTATTCAATTTTCCATCCATGCAATATGTTACTATCTTCCTGAATTCTCTGTCTCATTTTAAGTATCTATACATTTCTTCCTCTTAATCAAAGTCTAGCATATGAGTGTTTAAAAAATATTTCAATATATGGACAGCACTTCATTCTTTTATATCTGAGGTCTCACCTTGTTATGATTTTCTTGATAAGCCCATGGAGCTGAGTGCATCCACTGAACAGCACATCAGTATCTCTCCTAGTTATTCTGTATGCCATTGATTCCATGATACAAATTCCCTTATTGTCTGGCCTCTGTTTAAAAGATTTAGGTAGTGCACAAAAGAGAAAAACTATTGTAATTTTCAAGCTAACCACAGTTGGATGGAGGAGCTTCTAATCCTCTGCAGGCCTTGTCACAGTTAGCTGGAATATATACCCTCCTTTTGTACACAGGGATTCATCTCTGGGGGTTCACCAACTCCAAGTTACGAGAACTTATCAGTCACCTCACTAAGCTAGGTGCCACAGCTCCTTGTGATGTCCAGCAAGGTGGCTGCTCTGCCCAGCCTTGGCAGAGGTTGGGATGCTGGTGGTACTTCTGGCACCATCCCACCAATTTTTGACTGCTGCTGTTCCCACCCCAAGATGACTCACAACTGCTACAAATTTTTGCATTTCACTCATATCTCTTCTCAAGCTGACGCCTTGTTTCAAAAACCTTTAAATATGTCAGTTCCTACTGCCTCTAAAAGTACCAAGT
The DNA here is from genome assembly GCA_013400955.1 of Drymodes brunneopygia. Classification (NCBI taxonomy): domain Eukaryota; kingdom Metazoa; phylum Chordata; class Aves; order Passeriformes; family Petroicidae; genus Drymodes; species Drymodes brunneopygia. The sequence continues at coordinate 382,856 of VZTZ01007236.1, read as the reverse complement.
TTCTTTTGTATGTCAAGACATTACCTGTGGTCTTTGCACCTTCCCTGATCATTACCTGTGTTAAAACTCAATGTTGAATATTAGACTCGTATATAAAAGATTTTCAATCCCTAAAGTAAAAGGCAATATTTACATGACCACTGCTCTCCACTCTCTCCCCCAACAGGTACAGATCTCACCTTTCTGGAAAATGCCCTCTAACTAAAGCATAAAACCTTGATATCCTTTAGTGAATCCAGAGTCAAGTTCACTCTTGTCAAGTTCTCAACAAGAACCAATTTATTCATTCTCACTAACATTTCATCTTCATACTTTAATAAATTGACTCCCTAGCTCTTAGCTTAAACTCTTTTAGTACACAGAAAGCCAAGAGGCTAATGCTTTTAGTCTTCATTTAATTTATTTTACTGACCTAGCCTCCTCTGCAGTATTTTCCATTCTTTCAGTCATACATCTTCCCTCACATCCATGGGTGCTACTACACTGACATACAGGGAATTGCATCCAACAATACCAGGGCAGAATGTGCCGGAAACGCACCAAACCATTCATCTTCCTTTCCAAAGGAAAGGAAATCTCTAAGGTTTTGCATCACTTGCTTTCTAATGGAGTATAGTTCAATGGAAGAGCACTAGAGGATTCCTATACATCCTGACCCTGATGGCCTCCAGAGGGCTCAATCTGTGAAGATGTAATGCCCAGACATGACAAGAAAGCAGTTCTGTGCCCTCCATTACCTCTCCTCAGACTTGCACTTAATGTATTACCCTGTGACCTGAAAGTAAATAATCTTTATTTACATGTTTAATACTCTACCAAATGTCTACCAAGAAACCACTGAACAAGTCCTTACAACACAGACACAGCTGTTCTGTAGTAAGCACAAATTTATATGCAAGTATGATATTTAGAGGACCCTAAATATGGTAGCACATGGTCTGTGTGATGCTGTGGCATATCTGTAATTCTTCCACACATTTAGGAAAGTTCTCAAGAGATTTTCAATATCTAAGTAAGAAAGGGAAACACTTCAATATTCAAAAAGCACATCTCACCTTTCTAAACCATTGATTGTTTACAAATACCTGTGGAAATACACACAATTCTCACCTTACCGAGGCTGCAAATACATGTAAGCAGGACTCCCTTCAACTGTAATTTTACGTCCATTCCATGCTACCTGTACATTTATCATCCTGTCATCAATCATTACAGGCTTTAATTGCAAGTTTTCTACAACAGAAGCAGTGTGAGGAACTGTGAATAAAACCACCATGCAATATAAACAATAATTGATACAGAAAAACCAGGCTTTGGCTGAGTAATACTGCCAAACATGGAATCAAACAGGAAAGCGTACCTGAAATATTTACATTCAAAGTGTATTCTTTCCAAGAACGAGTGTGGCACAGACCCACCAGCTGTTGTAAAACAGCCCAAGTGTTTGCAAGTTCAGTGTATTTCAAGGCATGGGTAAAACACGCTGCATGGTCATTACCCTACATGGTGGAAAACCATCTTCCCTCACCCTCTACAAATACTGGGATTGTTCATCAAACCTTATTCTCCTCTGCAGGTCTCAGCTTTCTGCCTGCTGTGCTGTAGTACAGGAATTCAGGTTAACTCTAAGTCTAGGGTGAAAATAGGCAAATCAGTTCAAGATTAAGATCTACATTTGGCCTTAAATTTTAAAACAATCCATTAGGGAACTGAAACCTATGAAATAAAACAATAGATGTCTAACTCAGCATGAGCTGAATTACCCCATAGGCTGGACTGACAATCCCCACACAGAGGAGCTCAGGTACACACCTACTCGTAAACACTAAAGTTTCAGCATCTTGATCCTGGACTTAATACCATTGACAACAAGTTATTAAATAAGGCATCCAAGTATGGATTCAGCAGATGCCGCACCTGTGTTTTAAAACAGTTCTGCCTTAATTAAAACCTCTTCCTGCTCTATTATCACCACTAAAATCTTGGCCCCTATGTTCTGAGAAAATAGTATGGAAACAGTGTGGTGCTGAGTACCCGTAATTCAAAGGGATAAAATGATGAATTTATGCACTCAGAGTTTGAAACAAAGGTCAGCTAGTCTAACAGCTGTCCCAGAGATCATTATAATAAAAGAGAACTGCCAGGATACAAGACATGCAAACTGTGCCTTCAAAACTAATTCTTGCATCATATCTCATAAGGGCTGACAAGACATGGTTTTTAATCTATTGCTATAGAAACTACCATATGGCCTGTTTCTTAATCCTCTACATCTTCACTGTAAAAGGGAAATCTACTGAGGAACAAAGATCTGGGTATGAATTTACAGAAATTGCTTAAATACATTAAGAAACCTCGTTCCTTAGCAGCCAAAAGCATATAATCCTCAAGCCACCCCCCCCCCAAAAAAAAGCAACAAACAATCCAAACAAAACCCGAAGAACTAATGAAAGCCATCTTCTTAGTTAATGATGTCTCCTGTGGCCATGAAGTATAATTCAAAACACTGCATGACACAAAGACACTTGTTTAAAATCATTTGAGGAAAACGGTTTTATCAATTACTCAATTGCTATGTTTCACCCCACAGAAGTCCCACACATCTGACATATACATATTATTTTAAAGCAGGGAAAACAGCCATAAAGGAAAAACACATTCTGAAATTTAGATGGACAGTATTCCAACACTGCTGATTTTCATCATCAACAATACCATCTCTTTCTTCTGTCATTCCCTCCATCTGCTTCATTAGCACAATGACTGTCTTCTCATAATGCAGCCAAAAGTTACACAAAAGGGCTCTAACCAGGGCCTCAACATCTGGCCCTGAATTTACAACAGATTGCATGAACACACATGGCAGAAATGCAGGCAGTAACAGGAAGAGTAGGAGGAACAAGAACACCTCACAAGGAACTGTGAAGTGTCCAGCTTTCACTGCTTTCTGCTGCACCATCACCCTTGGTTTCCTCCCACCGTTCCTCTGTTGCCCCACCAAACAGACCAGGGTTTTCCCTGCATTGCCCCTGGGCAGCACCAACAGGCTGCCTGCCTACTTGCTTCTCTGCTAAGGGCACAACTCTCCCACTGACAGAATCTTTCTCTCAAGTGTATCAGCATCACAGGTCTGACAGCTCCAGCACACTTTAACTGCTCAGAATTGCCAGTTCTTCAGCAAAAATTCAACTCTACTGCAACAAGAGCTCTGTGGAGAAACTCCTCCCAAAATATAGCTGGTAACAACAACAGAAACAGAACATTACAGTATGCAAAATACTCAGATTTGTAATGATAGTATAAAAGCAGACAGATTTCAAACCCCATTTCCTATACTTATTGCTATTACAGAGTCCTGTCCAAAGCCAGGAGAGACACCACAGCAGGAGCTTAACAAGTTAAGCTTGTTTCTTTGCTTATAGGCCACTTGTGATTATTATTATTATTGACTGACTACTTGGCATTTCTACATGAAATTTGCCACAGTCTTAAAATAGGCCCCTATGACAATAGAGATGACATCACTGGCTAATGAAATTATATTTCCTTATTGAATTCCAAAAGTGAAGTACAGCTGAAATGCAGCAGCTAAACATAACTTTTCAATGCTCCAGTTCAGCCTGTTTGCTGTTAATTGGCAGCAGACACCAGGAAGGATTCCATTGCACACAGCAAGTACTGACCTTCTAAAAATAACATGGGGAAGTGAAGAACTTCCACTGATGAACCTCTTGACAGAATAAAAAATTCTTTTTAAAAACAGAAATTAGTAATGACTAAAAAACAACACAGAGGTTTCCACAAAAAAACTGAACTATATTTCAAGAATGACAATTCAAAATCTGACTCAAAAACCATTTTGGCTGTAAAAATACCAATTGAAATGTAAATTCAAATGCTCTGTTAGTTTTCATAGAATTATAGAATGATTTGGAAGTGACCTTCGAGAGCATCCAGTTCTAAACCCCCTGCCACAGGCAGGAACACACTCCACTCTACCAGTTCAAAGCAGCATCCAGCATGGCCTTGAACACTTCCAGGGACGGGGCATTCACAACTTCAGTGCCTCACCACCCTCATGGTAAAGAATTTCTTCCTAATATCTAATCTAAATCTCCACTCTTTCAGTACCAAACCATTACTCCACATTTTGTCACTACACTCCCTGATAAGGAATCCCTATACAACTTTTCTGTAGGCCCTTTTTAACCACCAGAAAATTCCCCAGAGTCCCCTCTTCCTTAGGTTGAACAATCCCAACTTTCTCACTCTGTCTTCATAGCAGAAATGCCAGTTGTCTTATCAATTCCATGCTCCTCTTCTAGACTCTCTCCAAAAGGTCCTTATCCTGTTTATGTTGGCAGCCCCAGAGCTGGATGCAGCACTCCAGGAGGGGACTGATGAGAACAGAGTAGAGGGGGAGAAATCCCTCCCTCAACCTGTTCACCACACTGCTTCTGATGGTCTCCTATCTCATGCTTCTTTTCTTTTATTACAATAACTATATCTTTTTCACTGGAATTAATAGAAACTTCATTTTTAAACAGTTAATTCATCTCACCACCACAGAAGAATGGTTCATGTATCATAGTGAAGGGTACATGGGAGGCATAAAGTGCAAAAAAAAAAAAAAGGGGTTACTTTAAAAGGAGCAGTACTGTACACCATAATATAATGTTGTTCCAAGATTTTTATCTATCCACATTTTTCCTACCTCCAAGGAAAACCAATTAGAAATATGTAGCAATAGCTATGGAATAGCAAGACACTTTTGAGATAGTACATTTGTTTTCACTGAAAAATTCAGTATCTGTATTTGTGTGTCACAGCAGCGCCTTAACAGCCAGACGTCTGAGAATTGAAAATGAAATGGTGCTGCCTCAGCATACAAAATAAGCACACTACAGAAACAACAAATAGCCTGGAGACAACAGGTTCTGCTGAAACAGAATCAAGTTGGTAAAGGAATTAAGCGGAAGTTTTCCTTCATTAGTCAGCATTTATGACCCCAATCAGAAAATCATAAGCCCTACTGCAGACAGCAAACATTGTAGAAAGTCTTTCAGTCACAGTAGGAGTTTTCTCACAATCACACAAAAGTAACTGGAACCATATGACATTTTTATAGCATCTCTATGTATTTTTCTATGTGATATTGAGTGGATTTCATTTTCAAATTCATCCTTCTTTTATCTCTCTTCCACATTCACTTTGGATACACTGGCCAGAGGAGTTCAGGAGACAAAGAGAACATTCTTCCCACAACCCTTTCTCAACACTAAACAGCTCAAACAAAACACAGGATGCTAAAAAGAACAACCACCTGACTGCGAAGAAAGCAAAGTGGTATGAACCAGGAAGAGTCACAGCTCTGCATTCCCCCTCAGTAGCCAAAATAATGGACCATGAACAGGAAACAAAACCACTACACAGAATGGAGTAAGGCAACTTCCCACTCTATCAGACCCAAGAGAAATAGCTCAGTAAGTCACAGCACATTCTGCAGATCAGAGATCCCACAGCAATCAAACTACAGAGTGCCTTCCTTCCTCAGCACTGAAGTAGAAGCTACTAAGCTTTGCATAGTGGGGAACAGCTTTATAGGAAGGCATGGGAGGTGACAAGTTTCTTCCTTCTGAGGAGAGGAAGGCAGGCTGGCATAAATCCAACAGAAGGGAGGCAGGAGACCAATGTTTGCAGAGCTATTTGCCCGCTATTGGCCCCCTGGTAGCAAATGCCCAACCTCAGAGAGAGTGGCAGTTGGAAACTAATGTCTCACCAATGTGAAAGGGGAGCAAAAAAGCCCATTCTTACATACAAAACTTTTAAATATGGCTCTGTCATAGCTTAGCTTTGATTTTGTTCTTCTCAAGTAGCTGAGAATATCAAAGAAAGCAAGATCTCCACAGTGCTGTCTTGTTTCTTCACAAATGACTGTCATGTAGCTTCTAGAGAAATAATGCTATCAAATCATTATTCTGGGGGCAATTCTGACCAAATGCTCTTCTTGTACCACCTCAATGCAAATTGAAATTAGGTAGCAGATTCCTACAGCACTTGGGAAACAAATGCTTGTCTCCATTAATTGCACACAGCAGGTGCCTTGCTCTTGTTGCCCTTGGCTAAAACAGGAGTAAGCCTATCAACAACCAAGGAGGTTCTTTTACTACAGGACAGATTCCCCCCGAACAGTTTACACGAAAGCTGGGCCTTCAGGATCCTTCCAAAGGTTAAAATAACTCACCAGGTGAAAACGTCAGCAGGACATGTTGATATCTGTGAACAGAATCCTGTATGCAAATGCATAAGAGACATCCAGCACAGAAATAAAAACTCAGAACAGAATGTTTCACCTTTCCCAAAACAGGCAGTAAGACTGTTATAAATATTCCCACGAAGGGGCTGCAAGCTTTGTTGCTTATCTCAGAGGGCACAATTCAATGTTCAATTACATCAAAAGGAAGTTGTAGGTTGTAGTGATTAAAATTAGTATCTTCCATTTGGGTTCAGAGACAATTTGATTCTGCCAATGCAATCTCTTTATAAATAGTGATGACTATTACTACTATTTCACCCACTACCATCATCCTGCCAGCATAGACAGAGAAAAAAACTTCATTATAGCCACTACCATAGTAATTCCTTAAATAAGTAAGATGCTTTCTGCTTTCCCTTACAAGAAAAATAAAGCAATTTACATGTAAACAGCAAATTTAGCTGGATTAGCAACTAACCAAGATAAGCAAAGTAAGAGCTGGACCACACAGCAATATCCAGTGCCTGCCTATCTTGTAAAAGCTCATGCAAGACTCAAAACAGCTGCTAACTGTCAAAGGCTGGGTACAGTCTAGACTTTCTAAAGGCTTCTCACAGAATCTCTCAGCTATTACAGAAACAGCAGCTTGCTATACCAGCTACAGGTTTCTGTTTGTTAATCACGACAGATTGGAAATCGATCAACAGATAAAAAGCAAAAGTGCAAGAAAAAGGGTCAGTTATCAGACAGAGATGAGTAGAAGCAGCATACCTCATTCTATCTGTTCTAGAATGACCATATTCAAAGGTTCTTCAAAAAGTCTGGTGAAACTTTTCTTTGTAACATTGCTCTGCTTTCAAGGCTTAAGAGAGTCACAGGTTTTCTTTATAGATCAAAGCACTTAAGATCCGCAGACTAAGAGATGATGAATGTGTTCAGATGAACTGAAGTCAGGCAGAGGTCAAGGATGATCCATGGCCCCCCTCTTTAACCCTGAGCCACAAATCTGGCTGACATCCCTAAAGCCTCCCTTCCTCAGACTTAGATCGGGGCCTAGACAGAGCATCACAGCAGTTCTCAGTGTTTGCACCAGCCTTTTGCCAGTCCATGGCATAGGGACAGGAAGCAGAGTAAGGCAAGGAAAAGCACAGCTAATGAGAAGAGAATGACAAGCCTAGGGCTGGATCTTCAGGGAAATGGGACACAGCAACATAAATCAGAGTATTGTGGCAACACAACACCCCCTTGGAGTAAATTATGACTGTGTTTTGCTCTCTGGCAGGGTGCAGTGTGTCCCACAGCAGTCTTGGACACAGCGGGGCAGAGCTGTTGAGAAGGGACTGCAGGGTATTGGTAGCTGTTGACTGGGAGTAAGATCTGCAGCCAGGAAGGGAAAATTCTTCTATGGGCTGGATATGTTCATAGCGTTACTCAGCTCATCATAGAAAGGCTATCTCTGTATTTCTAAAGTTTTAATGAATCAAGGCTTACATGGCAGCATATAAAATGGCAAATTAGCAAAAGTGGAAAAACAGGAATTTCAATATTGATCAAGCCCCTGCTGCAAACCTGTAAAGAGAAATCCAACACAGGCTTTAAAATTAGGATTCTTTTGAGACAGCTGCAAACTTAGCCAGGCTTCTAAGATGAAATACTGTAAAACTGCATATCTTTAGAGACACCAAATGGAGGCACTGAAAATAACACCTAACTGAAATAAAACCAAAATTCTCAACAGAAAGGACTGATCCCTGTTTTGCAGTACTTTGTTCAAATTCATGGACATAGAACAAGATTTGCCATTAAGTTTAATAAAAGATCGCTCACCTAAATTTACCACATTGCCTTGTCTTTCCTACTATGACAATTTCTGAATAAAAGAAAGCTGCATCCAATAACAGAGCATTGAAACTGATATTCATTAATATTTTCAGTGTGTCTGCTCCTATAAAGAAAGAGTGAATGTGGTGATTTATAAAATACAATTACAAGCCCACAGGACATTCCACAAGTCTTATTTTATTCTGCAGTTTCCCAGGAGATGCCAAAGAAATGGGTTACAAACAGGAATGATCAGCCTAAGACCCCCACTTTTCCTGAAGCATTAGGAGACAAGACAAATCACCTCTCACTGCTTCACCTTCAAACTATTCATTAGTTTTCATAAGCTAGGCAGAAGTGAAAAGCAATAATGAAATTTTTCCCCTTCAAGACAAATTAAATCCATCTTGTAAACTCCTCAAAACACAATGGATTGCACCAATCAGGGCAACCACTTGGCCATTCTGTGCCTCTTGATAAAGCTGTTTTGTGTAACTGAGACAGGAAAGAGGATCACCTACATTTTCACCTCATTTTGTACAGACACAAGAACTTGGATCACTGTAGATTATCTGATGCAAGACAAATGCATTGTTGTGAAGAATCGTGCCTTTATTTTGTTCTCAATATTATTTGTTTCTATTTAAAATGAACATACATGCCAATAACTATTCCTTTTTCAACATAAATAACATTCGCAGAAAAAAATTAAACTTACAATGATTCCTCTAACACAATAGTACAAAGTGCTTTGTTACTGGATAAATTCATTCCCTCTGAGGAAAAGAGTGATCCTGAGTAATGTGAGCTAGGTTGCAAGGTACCACTGAAGATGGCAGTGACTCAAAGCACAGCTGGAGACAATGTCACTAGTGGGCAGCCCATGGGATTGATACTGGGGCTAACACTGTTTAACAGCTTCATTAATGACCTGGATGATGGGGCAGAGCACACATTCAGCACTGCTGCAGATGAAATAAAACTAGGAGGAGTGGCTGATACCAGATGGTTGTGTCACCACTCAGAAGGATCTGGACAGGCTGGACAACTTCTGCCAACAGGAACCTCATGAAGTTCTCCAAAGAGAAGTGCAAAGTCCTGCACCTGGTCAGGAATAATCCCATATATCTCTATGCGCTGTCAGCTGTTGAGCTAGAAAGCAGCTTTGCCAAAAATGACCTTGAGGTCCTGGTGACAAGAAGTTGAACATGAGCCACCAATGAGCTCAGAGCACTCAGCTGGTAGAGGGAAGGTGATCCTTCCTCACTAATCAGTTCTGGTGAGGAGCTATCTCTTGTACTCTGTCTAGCACTGGGACTAGACTGGGCTTCCCACTACAAGAATGTGTGGACTTGTTGGAGCAAGTCCAGGACGGGGCCATGAAAATTATTAAGGAATATCTTTATATAAGGAGATGCTGCGAGTTGGGACTGCTCAGCCAGGAGAAGGGATGGCTCAGGGTCAGGTAAGATGGCTCTTATTAATGTGTATAAATAACTGGTGGGAAGGAGTGAAGAAGAGGGAGCCAGAGTCTTCCGAACAATGTCCATCAACAGGACAAGAAACAATGGGCACAATTTAAACCCCATGCCATTCCATCAGAACACAGAGAAACTGTTTGGATTTTTACTGCAATAGAGGTCAAATACTGCAACACGCTTCCTACAGAGGTTCTCCATCTGCAGAAATATTCAAAACACAACCAGAGAGTCTTGGACAACCTACTTAAGCAGGAGCTTGGGCTACATGACCTTAAGAGATCCCCTCCAACCTAAACAGTTCTGTGGGCCTGTGAAGATGACATAAGAAGTTTGAGAATCTGTGGTGATAACTAAGTCACCAGGCTAGGAGGGTGTTTGTGCTCATTCCTCTGTTCTGCCAGACTTCTTTTTCATAAGCCAAAGCATTTATTTGAGTTATTAATTATCACAATCTGCCTAACTCAGATCCTGGAGGGACAAGCAGATAAGCACTTGAAAGAAATGCTCTTTCCATTACTCAGTATAATGAGGCAGTCTGCTTCCTTTTTTCCCTCTGAAGTGTCCAGTTAGCCAATTTCCAAAATAGAATACAGAACCAGCTGGGTTGCAAGGTTATTTCTTTATGGCACTTTTTATTTAAATGTGTGCATTTACTGTTGAGGAAAACAAAGGACAAGACACATGGCTTTATGCATGTTTTCCACCACACTTCAGCCTAATGTATTCAGGTAGGAAAAAAGGTCATCCTACAGAGAGATAAAGAGAATAAGAGAAAGACACCAAAGGTTGATGCTGTATGTGTAAGTCCAATTATTTATTAACAGAGTGTGTAAATCTTGCCTGTGGTAAGATTTAATGGGAATAGAGAAGGGGGCTTCACTCCTAAAATAGCTAACTCACATATGACTGCAAATGATATTTTCATTTTAAAATCAGATGAAGAGCTAAGTGCACAAAACCACAAAGAAATCATAAAAAATTGTAGAAGTACTAGAAAGAATGGCCATAAATAATGCAGAATTTCATGGGCCACCCGGTTGTTTTACTACATCTGTGCTTTGATTGCCTGCACCTGAAAAGTGTATTTATGGCCCTTTAGGAAAAGACATTGAAATTTGTGAGAAACCTAACAGGCTGTAATCCAATGCCTACACCTGAAATATCTAGAAATGGCCCAAGTCTGGCTGTGTCCCTGATAGAAATGTACACATTCCAACCTTTTACAGCTTCAAAATGCTCCAGGCAGTCTACTTCCCAGAAAGGTTTGTATTTTCCAAGTGATTAAAATCACTGTGCTCTTGGCCATCTCTAAGATGATCACAAAGGTATGCTGTAATACAATAACCTAGAAATGCACTGCTTATGGTGTTATATCAAATAAGTAACAGAGCATCTATGCCAGAGTCAGCCTTTTCACTGAAATAGAAAGGATAAGAAAGCCCAGGGCTGCAGACTGAGGCAGAATACATGAAGTTAAAGCATGAAATAAAGATGAAGGAAGGTCAATGGACACCTGGATGCCAAAATTTAAAAATCACTAATATCACCGGCAAATCTTCCAGTGACAACATTGTATCACAGTTACTTATTTAATTAGCATATCACACTATCTTTCATACCTGATACCAAGTTTGGATGAATGTGGACAGACACCATGGAAAATCAAATTAACAAAATAACAGTATAAAAATGGAACTTCTCAGTAAAGCATCAGACCACATGTAAACATTAAGTTTACCTCAGCTCCCAAACTGAGAGAGATTATTTCATCTTCAAAAGCAGAATGTGTATCAGTATGAGGAGGAATTCCTGTTTTAAAAAAAAAACAAACCACAAAAAAGTCAGTATGATAATAATAACAACAACAGTAAGAGAGTGCTATCTCCATTAGCAAGCTCTAGTTCTATGGATGTCCATGTGGAAAACCAGGATGTATGGCTGAACAAACAAAACTTATCATAAACAAGGGAATTGCCTTCTGTAAGAATTCAGGGCAATTGTCTTATTTACATGCCCACATTAGATGGACACAATTAACCTAAGTGTCTTGTACAATCAGTAGAAATACCTAGAAGATAGTTCAGATTACTCCAAGGCCTCGCTCACTCCTGGATAACTCCAAATGCTCTCCCTGCTACAGAGAGCAGCTCAAGCACTTTGCTCTCCTTGTAGGTAGTTTAGCCCTTAGTACCAACAGTTACAGTACCTATGGCAATTTTGGGCTTCAGTTCATCCACGATCATGTATTTCTTCCTCACTCTCTTCACAGAGGAGTACTCTCAAATCCCTCTATTTCCTAAGCAAATGACTGCATTAAGGGTTTCAGCTTCAGCATCAGGACCTAGTACCACTGAGGCAGGCACTGTTAGGATCAAGTCCTGCCTCTGCTTTGCACTTCCTAGGGGAACGCATATCACTGCTAGGCTATCCCCTGGGTAATACATCTGTCAGTGCATGTGTGAGTACACACACATAACTGAGAATAGCCAAAAGGGCAGTCATTTTTTAGGGTTTGTTTAGATTTTTCTTTCATATCTGCTAATTGGAAAGAAACTGCCAATCCCTGCAGCTTGTGTCACACTTTTTATCACCAAGTGCTAGAACATCAGTGTGCATGGCACAGCAAGATCTCACCACATGGTGGGGAATGACAGCCAGCAGCGGAGCAAGGGAGAGCAGCAGACAGCTCGGGAGAACTGCAACTACACCTTCCTCAGAGCCACTGCAGGCCCAAGGCAGGCAAAGTCACTCCTATATCATCCGAACTGAAACTGTTTTATTTGTTTATTAAAAATTCTACCCAAGTTCATTTTGGGCACTGCACAGAATTCCTGAGTTGAAAACAATTTTTTCTAACAGTGTCAGTCAGCTCTATAAAGCACCCTTATTATACGGCAGATTTTACATCCAGATGTAAATATTCTGAGTTCCATTCATTCCAGTGAAAACAATGAAAGTGTTTTATGAGACCGACATTTAATCTGACAGGAAATTAGTGAGACTTGAAAACCAAGGACACACAGATACCTGTTTGTTATGGCTCATAACTTTGCCTCGGCACAAAGCACTGAGGCTCTGCCTCAAGAGGCACACTGAGGTCAGTGCAATTCATTGTGCAGCCAGGGAACATCCACAGCTCTCTACGCTGTCATTGATAATTCAACCAAGACCACACTGACCTACCCACCTCATTTAATGTGTCTTATGTGTGGCCCCTCCAGCTTAGATACTCATAGCCATAACTCACTTTCTAAAATTTCAACTATAATTTCCACTGAAAACATGGCTCAGAACCAAGATGCAGACAGTGTTAATCTGACTGCACCCTGTGCTCATTCATATCCTAATGATTTGCACTTAAGAAAGGGTATTTTGCTTTGGACTTGGGTTTTTGTTTGTTTTTCAAAAAAAAACCTGTTTCTATTCCTGATAGAAACCTACAGGTCTAAATAATCTCCACAGATGTCCCAGCCAAGAGTACAAAACAGTATCAATTTAACAGATTGTCAGATATACAAATAGGATCAGCTTTTCAGACCCTTGTTCAGCAGACACTGTAATAGCTGTCAGACATTAATTCTGAGAGTAAAGCCATCGTTCTTTCTTCCTAAGGACAAATAAGATACTCACCCTGGAAAGCAAGCCAGACATTTAACCTTGATGACTAAGCTCAGCAAAAAGTACAGCATGTGATTTATTCCCTAGAAGTGTAATTAGAAGCTTATTTTTCTTCAGAAGCCTCTAGTTTGGGAAAAGTTACAAAAATACAGTAATTACTTTTTTCTAAGATAAGGGAACATTGCTTGCATCATACTTAAGAATCCATACATCACATGCATTAACATTGTATCACATGTACTAACAGCAAGAGCCAGTTCCCGGAGACTATGTACATTACAGGAAGCAATACAAGTTCGGAGTAAAAAAAAATGCTCTTAACTAGAAGAGCAAATATGACTGTTTATTCCTTTATCTTTCTAATAGTTATTTTCAAATTATGGCCTTGGACTCAAACACCATCATTTTCCATAATAGTGGTATCAAAAACTGCACTTCTGAACCTATGTTCCTATGTGCAGAAACCAGTATTAATACTTTAGTTTTGATTCAAAGCATCTCTGGTCACAGAGGAAATACACTAAGCAGGTGCTTAAATCCTGTCCCTACACCATCCCACAGTGGCTACACTCTCCTGCTTTTTAGTGAAGTTGTACTGGTTTGGCTGGGATGCAGTTCATTTGCTCCACAGCTGCCTGTATGGTGCTATGCTTTGGATCTGTGATGAAAACAGTGCAGATAATGTTTTACATGGATGTTTTACCCCTTTCTAAGCAGTACTTACACACCATCAAGATCTTTAATGGTTCTCACACTTCCCTGCCAGTAAGTCAGCTGAGGGTGCACAAGAAGCTGGGAGGGGACAACTGACCCAAACTGACCAAAGGAATATTCCATATGATCATATGACAGCATGATCAGTCGTAACACTAAGGGTGAAGTTTACCAAGGATGTCATTACTCAGGGACTGGCTGAGCACTGATTGGCAGTAGCCAAGGAAATTTTTTTGCATCACTTGTTTTCCTTTGTTTTATTTTTGTAAGCTTACTAAACTGTCTTGATCTCCACCCATGAGTATCCCCACTTTTAACTTCCAATTCTCTACCTCAATGAGGGGAGTGAGCGAGCAGCTGCATGGTGCTTAGTTACCTACCAGGGTTAAATCACAACATAAAATAAAGAGCTCCAAATTTTTTGAGGGACAAATAAACTTACCTTGTCCAGGTTCATACTGATTTACAGTCAGTTGATCAGGTTTATGTTTGATATAGCCCTGCTTTAAGCACTTCTCCAGGAAAGGGTTGCAAACTTCAGGAAGACCTAGTTATAGAAACAGAACTGTAAACAAGACAGGACAGCTTTTTACAATAAATATAACTGGAAAAATACATAGAAATAGCTTCATATACATGGAAGTCCATTCTAATAATGATTACTCTGCAACTGCTGTTAATGCACACATCAGAACTGGGGGCCTATTCTTCAAGTCCAATGTATTCTTAAGATCTCAGAATTAGAAATGCCACTCTTCCAAGGCCTCTGCATTCAGAAGCAGATTACTCCTCACAAATGTAAACTATAGTATCTCTATACGTAAATAAAACTACATCAAATCAGAGGCAAAGTTTTCACCAATTACAATTAAAAACTTGCAGTCAAGAAGCAAAATTATTATGCAGGGAGTCAGTTGTGCAGAGAGCTCTCTAAAAATCTTATTCCCTGGAAATCTGTTACTGAATTAGATTACATATCACCAAAAAATCTGCTGAAGTTAAGCTGGTCTTGGAACACGAACAGTCCTCCACTGAAGCTTTGGTTTGCTATTTTACCTAAGGACTTGATTGAAAAATTCTGCTGAAGGTAACACCAACAAACATGTTACTACTATCCCTTCCATGAATCTACTGATTTTTATTCTTATTTTCCCCCAAGAATGCTTTTCTCACACATAAAATAGTCTGAGAGACTAGAAAACAATTCACATATCAATCCTCTTACAATGATATAGCTTCACAATTAAAATCTTAATATAACCATAATCCTTCTGTTGCATGCTACATCAACCCCAGCACACATGCATCACCTTAAACACCTTCAAGTTTTAGAGGAATTTAACTCTCCTATTTTACTATTTTTAAATCTAAGTCTATAAGATGACTCACTTGCTTTGCTCTGACTCACAGCTTTCAACTCCAAATACGAGTTATTGAAACCTTTACAAAATTGCTTTCAGAGCAAAGGAAATTTTATTTCAGTGTGCAACCAGCAAGCCTCAAGCTGATCGAGATAAATATATACAGCAACACACGTCACATCCCCCAAACAAACGAATATACAATTTGTAACATGTAATTGTTTTACGGAACAAAAAGCTAAAAAGGAATGACAATTACAATCCCAAAAGCCTTATTTGATCAGACCTCAACAAAGGGCAGCAATCTCTGGCTCCAGATGACTGGACAACAAGCTTAAAGCACTCACAATAATTTGGAATTAATCTCAAAATTCAAAAGCATTGTCTGGTGTGTGTTTAAGATACAGCAAAGGCTCTCCTTTAACCAGACTCTCACAGCCATAACTCAGTGAGGCCTAGGGGCTTTACATAATGGTTCAAACATCAGCGCAAAATAAGAACAGTTTAATAGGGAAGTTCTCACCTCCAGGTAATGGTTTATCTTTATCAACATTATTGTTATCATAGCGAAACTCATATCCAAAATGCTTTACTCTTCTATGCTTTAAAGTCTTCTGGGCTGTAAAAACACAACTTTAAAGTAAGATTACACTACATACAGTACAATGCAGGCAATTTGCTATGTTTCCCTATTCTATCCTACCTGTTAAGACTAAACATTCTTTAATTATGAGTTAAAACAGTGTATGTGACCCTCGTTCTTCATAGCACACACTTCTGCCTCGTTATCTTTTGTAATTCATCAAGCATCACATTCACTACTGTTTTGAGTCAAAGAGATAGTGTTTGTATATGCAAGAAGCAGGGAATACCAATTTACCTGAGCCATGCTTAATGCATCTTTTTCTTGCCCTGATCTCTGAACTTACACCTGATAAATACCATACAGATAGATCAAGATCCGCCATTCTCCTCAATCACCAAGTTACACATTAGCTAAGGTCAACATAACCTTTTGCATTGCTCCACAGACTGAATTTACACAGGAACTCTGAAGCGATTTCCAAGAATTCATTTATTGAAGGATTTAACTCCACAAGCTCAAGTGAAAGCATGAAAGCATCCAGAATGTATGCCTCACTAACTTGTTTTTTTTTTTACATAGAAGAAGACACAGCTCTTCAGTTGGACATCAAATTACAAACAGTCTTGTGCTTGGCAAAAGACATATAAAAAAGACTTTAATTGTCTCTGGATGCAGGTTTCAAGTTAGTCAAGTAAATCTATTCTAGAGTATCAATTCAGATCACTTGCCCCAAGGAGCTGATCACTTTCAGTATAAGACCCAATTTCTAAAATGCTAAGAACAAACACAGAACCATTTCTGACAATACATTCACCAAGATGCAGACTTCCTATAACCTGAAACTGCAGGAAAAAAACAGCATAAAAGTATAGAATGTTTGGATCCTATAGTTGTACCCACCATTCTGAGTATCTTCATCTCCTTTCCAGTCAATACTTTCCAACATCCTCCTTTCTTCCTCTGGAGAAATGATCTTTTCAATTACCATTAAGCCTGGAGGCAAGCTTGTAGGAGCAGCATTTTGCAAGGAAACTGAGGTAAATGAAAAAAAAAGAGTTTTGCCACTCTTTAGAGAAAATAAAACCTGTATTCCCAATGGGGATACATTTACTTTGTATGAGAATATAGTACAGCTGTAGAAATGTTTAATGATACAATGGAGCCCTCCTTGTCTTATTTGGAGAATGAATTACCCCTTTTTGTCATGACAAAACAGGGTAAAGCATAATTCAAGCACTTTCTAAAAGTTTTGCATCATTCAAGCACTTTCTAAAAAATTTACTGTGTAAGATGAACAAGACTTGACACTATTCAAACACAAAACCACTTGTGCTTGACCTGTCAAAATAATGGTAAACAGAATTTCCCAATCACTTCAAGGTTCTACCTGAATTTCATTTTAATTTTGTAGAATTTTAGTGATTTACCATATTAAGCAGACTGCTTCTCTAGACAGAGAATCAAATATGTACATATAATCAAATATGGAGTACAAAATAATACCTAAATGTAAAACATCATTGATGTTGGGACGTTGTTTGCTATCCTCAGAGCTCAAAAAAAAAAGCTATTTGCTGGCAGAATAGAACACCAGAAACCCTTTTTGCTACACAGTGTAAAAGCTCACAGAAAGAGCAACAGTTCTTATAATAACAGTTCATTATATATATATATTACAGCTTATAATCAGCCAAACCAAGAAAGTCTTGGGGTGAAGGGGAAAAAAAAGACAAATTTCATTGTGCATATTTTTCTTCTTGGACTGAGATACAGATTGCATGACTAAGGTCACACAAGAAATCCAATGAACTGTCCAGAGATACTCCAGGCTCCTTAATCACAAAACCTTCATGTGTAGTATTGAATAGTCAGGAAATCACTCTAATCTTTTTTTCCCTTTTGCTTCCAAGAAATAGAGTTGAAATTATAGTGCCCTATCATGAAATACAAAGAGCAAGATTATTTTATGTCCTGAATCTCAGATTCTACCTTTCTGTGTCTACTTACAACAACTAGCGTGTTTTGACCTATATTTACAATCTGGGAAGTAAAAGTTAAGGGGAGCAGTATGTAGAAAGCTGAATATATAGGAGAGCAGAAAAACTGTACCTTTTTCCACAAAATTAATATATAGAACAATGTTTTGGCCACAATCTTCCAGTGTTACTTCTTTTCCATTAAGGGCATTAAAGGTTTTCTTGGCTTCTTCTGTTGTCCTATATTTCACAAATGAATATGGTTTATTTGGTGGCATTAAGAGTGTTTCCATTGCTCCATATTCTTCTAGTATCCTGAGCAATTGCTGTCTACTCATCCCATTACCAAGACCAGCATTGGCAATAACCAGGCTCTAATTGAAAAAGAATTTAAACAAATAATTAGTGATTATTGTTGGTTCATTTAAAACTAACATTTTACCAAGAGCACAGCACTATAAAGAAAAATTAAACCCATGAGCACTCTTTTATGTATTCTGCACAAGATATTTACATTTCCATGAGCTTGTTATACAAGGCTAAGGCAACCTTTGCCTGCCCAGCACACAGTCTAGCTGAATGCTTTGCAGCCTCTATCAGAAATACCTCCTCAGTCAATGCACACTTTGAAGTGGCATGTGTGCCTCAAGTGTACTGCAAGCAAACATGACACTGGCACACATAATTGTGGAGACTTCTGGAACAGTGGGGAAAAGTGTACAATTATTTCAAAGGACAGCATTTCACTTCTCCATAAAAACAGAAAATGAGGTTTAGAACCAAAGAGGAAGGTCATTAAAAAAATAATTATACAGTGAGCACGGCTGTGATTATGCCTATTGTGATGGTTCTGTTAACATCTGTTCTAAGCTCTGCATCAGGTTGTCTGCTACTGATCATATTTTTCAAAGTTTATTTCATTATTAATTACTATTTTCTAGAATGTTATTGATGGAGAGACCCATGTGTGTGAAGGACATGCAGAGGTGCAAACCACTCATTTCACTTCATCTACAAAAGACCCCACTACACAACTGCTGCAGCACATGCAGCAACTAATGATGCAATTTGGAGACAATCAGACTCTTGCACAAAACCTGGATTTTGTTTCACTTACTCAGATGTTCTGTCACCAAAAAGGACCTTGCTGGACCTCAAAATTATTCTTTGGATAGACTGGATGGATAATTTGGTACCTGGGATAGTTTCAAGGGGAACAAGTCCCAAATTACAGACCCATTTGCAAGCAACACTAGAAAAACATAGTCTTTGTTCTAAAGTGTTTACAATATAAACAAGATTGCTGAGCCATTAACATCTGTCCATGTCATGTAAAATCTGAGCAAAAATTAAACCAAATTTTATTACAAAAATATATAAAGATCTAACTGATGTCTCCATATTTGAATGGGAAGAACGTGCAGGATCAGGATGAACAAGCAGAGGGTAAATGATACTACTCTACAGTGTTTCAAGCCATTTGTATCTCTTCATAAATGAGAGGGAGATCAGAAACTCTAACTTCCCTNCTTCCTGTAAGGTCTCTTTTCTGCAAGGAAAGAGAAAGTTGTCTCCATTTCAACAGCTGCAAGTCAGCTAGCCAGTTCAACTCCCACAGAACCACAGCCTTAATTTGTTTAGCAGAAGAAAATCAGATGGAAAATATTTTCAAAATACACCTGTTTTTAATGGGGAGCTTAGATGAGACAAATTGTAATTGACAGAGAGCTATGGAGGACAGAAAGGTATGAAAGTTAAAAGCCCTGAGAAAAAAAAAGAAACCACAGAGAAAGAGAAGAAAAGTTTATCTAGTTCAATAGCATTTCCAATGCTTCTTCCTCCTCCTCCACCTCAACTTGAGCAACTGCTATTTCAGGTTAAAAAAACCTTATCCAAAGGCCATCAAAGTCTCTCCATAGACATTGAACTGCTGAAGTACAGTTCTGCTTTGAAATCAAAGAAAATCCTCAATCTCAGGAACTGCATTTGGAAGAACTGCATTTTAAACACAAAACATGTGAGAACAGAACACAGATAAGCAGCATTTTAACTCTACCATCAAAATCACAACTACCAGTTACCTGTGTGGCATGGGAGACACACTCTATGCCCTCGTGTCTCATCAATGTATGCTGAGCTCTGACCTGCTTCCTCAATACCTTCTTCTTCATTTTATGGACTTTCAAATGATCTTCACTAGTTTTAGATTCCATGCTGGTGTTCTGGAAAGCAGAAATAACACATAGTGAGTGTTTCGCTTGAAAAGGATCTCTCCCAAAAATAAAGCTTTAAAAGATTGAAACCAAGCATCATAGCATTCTCCCAGATTTCTCTTCCTCTTCACTCCTTTATTCACACTCACAGTATCACTATATCCATGTGTGGGTTTTAACCTGTCTGCCTCTCCTGTTTTCACACAGTAATTTCAGCTAATTTCCTTCTCTCTACTGTCTCTCCAGAGCAGAACATGAAAAAAAAAATGTGTGGAACTGCCATGAGATTTGTGTTGTCTCACCTTCTCAGTTATTCTCATGCCTCACCAAACGCTTGAGTTGGAGATGAAATGTTTGGCTCCTTTTACCTAACTGCAATCAAGTATGACACCTGGCCAAACTTGCCTTTCTTGAGAGCAGAAAAGCATGTGTAATACTTGGATGTCCAAGAGCAAGCGACTAGGATACTCCACACTTCATTTACCACATCTCCCAAGACCAAACCTAAAGCAAATCACATTCCTGTCATGACAAGAACAGAAAACTGCATACACATATATATCTATATTAACTACTGAATTTCATGGCAACACAGCATTTACCAACCAGTGCATACTTAAGGGTCATTGCCACTCTCCAGGTTTTGTTGCATCTTTTGCCACTTTTGGTCTAACACTATATTGAGATCAAACAGTACCTTCCCACATCTCTCTGAGCCTATATTCTTTTCCTTTCTTTTTTCTACTTTCTTCATATCCAAGGGAAGAGTCCAGACCTCATGTAAGATTATGACAAAGGTCCCAGACATTGATGCAGCTTGAGTTTGATTTCATCTCTCCCTATAACATAACCCCTTACCAGTATGTTAGAGGTATCTTTTCTTCTTTGCCAAAAATCCTCCTAACAATACAGCTGGACAATCCAACAGCAGTTGTCTGTCCTATTCCTATCGTTTATCATCATCAACCTGACAACAATCCTTCCATCTCCTCTTCCTGTCAAAAAATGGTTTTGTTTCAGTTATTTTTAAGAAAAAAAACAAAACAAAACTACATCAATCACCCCACATGTAATTATTTAACTGTGTTAACTGCCCCAACAGTCACTCATCCACTTGCCTGCCTTCCGGCCTGCATGACTGCAGAGCTGCTTCCCAATACCTAAACTGAAGACACAATCATGAAAATACGACAGTGTACCACAAAAAGTGGTAAAGGTAAAAAAAACCGCTCGTATTAGTATTTGCTGCAAGTTTGTATTGAATGACTTAGCAAAAATTCTGTTTTAAACAAGCACTGATACACAAGTAAAATTGTTATAAAATATTGAAGTGTTTCACAGGAGCTGTAAGTATGAATTCCCTGTGATTGCTGCAGCATTACCATCATCAACCTGCACAACTTTTAACTGCACTGCAAGAGAAAAATCTTTAAAGAGAACCAGAATGACAAAAGCACTCTCTGGAAATAAAAGATTCTAATCCTCCAAAAAGGAGAATAAATGCTGCCGTAGAAGACTCAGTCTTTTGCCCTTCCTTTCCACTTACTGGTTCATCCTCCTACCATTCCTCTTCCATTCTCAGACACGATTTTATAGTGGTCCTAAATGAATTGTAACACTTGTCAACAACAATTTCAAGCAAATGTAGCAAGTTACTGGCATGGTAGGCACCAAGAACTCTCTCCTGATACAGTTTCAGATGCCTGCTATCAAGTTTGAGGTGGCACACGCAAGGCCTTAACAGTTTGAACCCTGACTTCCTGGCATTATTCAAGTTTCTATGCATATCTGACCACATAAAGACCATGTTTATATCTGAGCCTAGCAAAAAAAAAACCCACAAAAACCAAAAAACACTTAATAAATTAATCAGCACCAAAATCCATCCTATCACCATTGGACTCTAGACATTTCCTAGAATCTCTTAGGGAGAACTCAAGCACAACCATGCTCATGTGCAATAGAGGCAAAATGCATGAGAAGAAAATCTCACAAATAAGAAAACTGAAATGGGGCAAAGTTTCAGAAAAAGGAAAAGACAATTAAAATAATTATTTCACATGACTTCAGAAACGAAGTGTAGAGGCTGAAAAGATCAATGGGCTATAGAATCAATCTTGATCTCCGCAAAATTATTTCTATTACAGATTTGTTAGGAACTGTCTGCCATTTCCCTTCAAAGCAACAGTGCTTGTTAAGGGCTTTTTGCCTATTTTATACTCTGATTTTTTTCCCTTCCCCTCATGAATCTCTTATTACTTTCTTAAATAATCATTTTCCTTTCCTGATGGACGACCTGCAAACAGGCCACAGCTCATTCTTGGAAAATAACATGCTTTCTTCTAAAGATAAATAGCTCAAAATAGTTCAAAGTAAGAGTCTTCATTTAAACAACAAACACTGGTAAACACACAGAGAACAATGGTCCTCTTAACCTTTATTAGTTAAATAATGATGAAGAAATCTCAAACTTGCTTAAATAAAAAAAAAAAGCACAGTGAGAGACACATACACAAAAAACAAAACTAAAAAACCCCAACACCCAAAAGCATAAGATAATTAGAAGCCAAGGTAACTGAGAGGGGAAAAATAAAAGTCTCGTTTAAAGAAGCACAACAAGTTTTCATCAAGTAAAATCTCCTAAGAGCCTCTAATGGGTTACCCTTACCAAGATTCAGCTGATTTGCAGGCTCCTTCAGCAAGCCTACTATGACCAAGCTGTGCAATTAAAAGATTTCATAGAATCACAAAATCATTTAGAGACCTGTAAGGTTGAGTCCAGCTGTTAATCCAGAACTGCCAAGTCCCCCACTAAACCCTACATCCCTAAGAATCACAATTGGGTCCAAAAGGCTTGACCTTTCCAACTTTATTTGCAACACACAGGTGAACAGAGGCCCACATCTTTACAGCCTACACATGTGCAGGCTCCTCTGGGGAGGGTGTCAGGAAGTCCCAAACTCCTTCACAGAGAAGTGACAAATCTTTGATTTAGTGAGTTTACAGAAATAGAGCAAAAATACAGAACAGGTTAATACTTTGGAACAAGGCAAACTGGGTTCAGATGGAAAAGCATGGAGGCTATGCACATCACCAATTCCAGTCAGACCACTGCCATGCAGAACAGAGGACTTCAAACTGAAAGGGTCAAGCCTCTCCCATAACATCTACATCTCTGCATACTGGACGACTTCACCTGATCCCTGGGGAAAGCAGTTCCGAGTTTAGTCAGGTCCTCACAAACTCCCACATTCCCCAGGCAAAAGCAAAGAAGTCATGCCACAATATTTGTCAAACTAGCACAAAAACTGAAGCTGAAAGACTGCTTTCTATCCTTTCATAATCCCTGAACTAAACTGAAAAAGGGACAGATGAGGTGTGATTCAGCTGTCTGAATACCTAACACTGGCAGAGATGACCTACTCCACAACACTCAGCCTGCTGCTCAAGAAGCTGAAGACCTTCCTCCTGTGCTGTGTCACGCTTGCCAGCATCACCCTGGTGTCTCCAGCTCCTGAAGGCATCTCAAACAGTGCTACCTCCTGCATAGCTGAGATAGCAGAATATTCCCTTGGTCTCTGTCTGAACCGGGTCCAAACTCTGTCTTCTCCGTTGCATCATTACCGGAGGCTCAATTCAGCACGCACAGAAACCAACAGTCTGGCCTGATTTCTGAATAAAGGAATCACACTCAACTGTACAGAAGTAGAAAACTTCATTTGCTAGGATCTCACCCCTCCTTTAGAAAGGCCAATATGACTACAGAAGAAAAAGGGATAATCCACTGCTGCATTCATTGCTGTTACCACCCACTTTTACAACAAGTATTTTTAAAAAGTAGCTCCTGAAAATACACAATCAAAACAGTTTCCCCTTGCAACGTGAGCTAAGGTTATAGCATGTCACACAACTGGCCTGAAGTTACTATAAAGATTACTGTAAAGCTTTAATGCAATGCAGGAAGCTTATTCGCCGTAGAAGCCGTTTCTGAAAACGAAAGTACCTGGTGGCCGGGCAGAGCTGAGCGGCGGCTGTCGGTAGAGGGAGCGCCACGATCAGGTAAAAGTCTGGCTGTTACTCAGTTCTGGCTTGGTTTTGTGCCGCATACACGCCATCATAAACGTATAAGGACGCTGTATACACAAAGACATCTGGGGGAAAAAAATAAGATTCAGGAGGCCCTAAGGTGAGATTTAAGAGCTCCGGCATAAGCCAAACGCACCTGAAGGCACCAGCACAGCCAGGCAGCAGCAGAGCCAGGCAGCAGCACGTCCCCGCGGCTGTCCCATCCCACCTCTGCCAGGGACAGCCAGAACCAAACTCCCACCGACACCCCGCAACCCCGCGGGCTCCGGGCACTCAGCAAACAAACAGCAACGCTAATAGGAATAACCACATAAGCGTGCCGTAGAACCACAGAATGCTAAAGGTTTGAATAGACCTTAAAGATCAGCCAGTCCCAAACCCAGTGCCACGGGCAGGGGCGCGTCCTACGATACCAGGTTTCTCAAAGCCTTGAACACTGCCAGGATTGGGGCATCCACAACCTCCCTGAGCAACTTATTCCAGGGCCTCACCACCCGCACAGCAGTGTCCGTTCTGCTCTGCTCGGAATATGGACGGGAGAGGCTGTAAAAGCTGNCTGCCCCGGGAGCGGCGGGGTCCCGGGGGAATTGAACGAGGGTAGATGTCTGTCGCTTTATTACACGTCAAGGAAGCCAAGCTTTCAGCTTCATCAAGATCAAGTGCTAGGTTCTGCTCTTGGGNGGGGACGGGAAGGGAGCGGAGCAAGCGGCAGAGGCCGCTTGCGCTCCCGCGGCTCCCCGTCCGCAGCCGGAGCCGGGGGAGGCCCGGGCGCTGCAGCCCCGGCCAGGCGGGCGCGTTACCTGCTGCAGGCGGCCATGTCGGGGCGGGCACCCGGCCCCGGC